>APFE030487520.1:0-12825 GCA_000404065.3 Pinus taeda | reverse complement strand
AATAATATCTATTACCCATGAGGTGTAGAGAAATTGATTTGTATGGGGTTTAGTCCCTACAAGGCCAGTGGTTCAAATATCATGGGGAAAGGTTGAGGATGGGAGCCATCATTGGAAGAATTAAACTATCCCAAGGGGCATTCAATCTTGACCAAGCTTTGTACAATCCTGGTGATAACATCCCACTGGTAGCTAGATCATTCTTCCATTCAACATTAGGGTTTCCTTGGCCTAGGCTCAATTGATCCAGTGATCAAATTTTAGCTCAAAAATGAAAGTGCCCAAAACATTTTGAAACCAGTGGCATGTTGAAGTGTTCGTCATTTTGAATTCAACGACATTCATTTCACCTCAAACTGATATCATATGCTCAAGTTACCGTGTTCTAATCGTTCGGCCCAACAGCAAAAAATTAGCAGGTTTGTTTCTTGGGAAACTGAATAGGTTTTCGTACCGCTGACATTATCAGTTTGACTTGGCAAGTATGGACCAATGAGAGCATGCCAAGTGGAAGCCTCATATTGGTCGAGTTGCTCATTTTTTATTGGGTCACGTTTGTTGTGGTGGACCAATTAGGGTGTGCCACATGGCCCAACCAGAGGTCGCCACATGGCACCCCATGATTGGCCAAAAGTTGGTTAAAGATCGAACAAGTTGGATCAAATTCAAACCTACAATCTCACATCTAGCATCTAAGTGCCTTGCCACTATGCCACGGGGGTGGCTCTTAGCCTCTAAGGGCTTTAGTTGTATTTAAATTTTAAATGGCGCATCTATATGGAGGAGGGATCGGGTTGTCAACCCCAGACCTCATTCATTGCAACGCATATAACCTTAGTGCAAAGGAGTTGGGGCCCGGGGACCAACCCCATCCCCTAGTCACCATACCTACCACATGACCTTGGCACTAACAGGAAGGTGCCAGCGAAGAGGGGGCTTACCACTAGCCCTACGCTCTGGTCATGGTAGCATACATGGGACCGTCAATGTTGAATATTGGATGCTAACAGGCAAAGGGAGAGGAGGTAGCCTAAGGCATATGAGTGCCCATATGACCCATGCACAGTGTGGAGGGGTCTCGACCGTAAGGGCAGGTTGTACCCTCAACCCCATGGGTGTCAACATGACCACCAACTTAGTAGTTTTAGGGCCTAAGCCGGTAGGGGTGGGTAGTTAGGCCTAGCCCTCAGCCTTATAGCGTCGACGTGACCAAATTTTTCCACTCACAAGGTTATTAGGCAATTTAATTATACAAAAAATTGCACATTCAGCGGGTGAAAATGTCACCTCTGCAACAGAAAACAAGGTGAAATTGTAGCATTGTTAAACTGTTTATCCAGTTTGTAGGACAAATACCAGAGAACGGTTTTCAAAGCTTGTTAGGGGCATAACTTGGTGACTTTTTTTGCCTTTTGGAGTTCAAGAAGAGTCTAGATAGGGGTTTTTGGACATTATGGATCCAATGGTGACCTTTATTTGTTGAGCACATCTGAAGAGACCTTTTGCAAGTTCAAGTCCATGGGTGTATGGATCAATCAATGTTTTGGAGTAGTTCTTGAAGGTGTTTGAGCATGGAGAATGTCCTCTAAGGGTTTTCTTCCCTTCAGAATTTTACTACAGTAGATGTGACTTGTAGGGTGCAATTCATTTTGTCTTTTCTCACTATGTGTTATCGAGGAAGCTTTCTTTTTGTACCTCAATGTGGAATTGAGGTACTTGTATGCTCATTTTCAAATGGTGTATTGGTTCTTTGTAGGAGACACCTTTTATTGTTGATGACTTCATGACTGATTGTAGGTTTTCATGTTGTTTATAGTTAGAGTTCTTTGTAGGAGAACATTTCCTTGAACGGGAAACTAGCCACTTGCTTTATTAGCAAACTTTATGTACTCTTTTTCTCTAAATACATGGAGCGGTCTAGCTATTTTGGCAAGCCTGAAGATGTAGCCCGGGAGGGGTGAACTCTGGCACCAAATTCTTTGTTGTTTCTCTTCATGAATGCATGTATGAGTTAAGAGATGAGATCCTCCTTATGTTTTAAGTTTACATGAAAAACTAACTCATAGTCCTTGAAGAGACCTTTGAAAACATGTTTGGTCATAAGACCCATTTTTCCTTGCAAAGCATCAAAGAATGATCACTTTTTAGGAAGGAGAAGCTATCCTCCAATTTTAGATCAGTTGGTCTCAGAGAAAGGCTTGACCAAGTTGCAAGAATGGGAAAGAAGATTTTCCAATAGATTTAGGAGATGAATTTATCTCTTCAAATGGAGAACATTGAATTGAGTAGAATGCTTAAAATTGCTAAAGAGGAGAAGAGGCATATGTGCCTTCAGTTGCAACGAGTGCTTGAGGAACAAGTTGATGAAATTTCCACCCTAGTGATAGCAAAGGAAACCTCCAAAGTGAAGCCAATATGTGGGCATGGTTCAAATAGAAGTTATGGACCTTATGAGGAAAATGATGCATGTGCATTTTGTAAGCATCTCATATATTCTCATCATACTCCAGTTAGTAAGAGTGGGTGGATTGAGTCATCTACAAAGTCATCTTATCATCTGAAGTAGAAGAGGTGGATGTCAAGTTCAAGGAGGTAATAAGCATATCAAGTTCAAATCCTTCTATTTATGTTCACAACAACTCTTTTTCAACATTTGAACAACATACTAGAGGCAATGGTATGAAGCTGCTACCTAAAATGGATTTTGAAGGAGGAGGCATCAACACTAATGGCCAAGGGATCACCAATCTAATCATGGTACAAGAGAGACCAAAATATCAAGGATTGGGATATGGTAAAAGAGAGTTTGGAGAGTTCTCTAAAAGGTTTGAGACAAATCATTCATCAGAGGATTATATGTCACACCAATATGGTGGTGACAATGTTCATTTTCATCCTAAGAGAGATGAATCATTTAAAGGACCTTGCATGTCATCGTCCACTCCACATTTTCAAAGTTGCAACCCAAGGAATAGGTACAAATTTCATGGTTTTTTTCCAAATGTTGGTAATTTTGACTATTTGTGGAACATGTATCCTTGTACTTTTTGTGATGAGTTTGACCATTGTGTGGTTTGTGAGCAACGCATGGTAATGGTCAAAAGAATGGATCAGATTCCTGGCATCAAGCATGATGAATCTCCTTCACATTTGAGGAATTCCTTGTCAGCAATCAAAAGAAAGTACTCTTGTACCCAAGATGCATGGGCATGGGAATTATCGATGTTGGAAACTACATATAGAGCTTTGTTCCAAGAAGAATAAAAACCAATGCAAAGGAAGCAAGAACAAAGAGGACTCACAGCATTCCTAAGGAAACCTTCAAAGTAAAGTAGATGTAAAAATAGAACCCATAATCCTAGTAGATGCAAAGTGTATGTTTTAACCCTGTATAGAAATTACCTGCAAATTAATTCTTAAAAGCAGAAAATAAACAATGGTGAGAGAATAAAACATAAAATAGATATACATAGATATTTCCCCTAGAACCCAATACTGGGACTACTAGATTGATTTTTCATTATTTTCCTTTAAATGTTACAATACATATATATATACATGCCGAAGCATCCATAAACCCCAATCCATTAGCCCTAGATTAGAACATAACCATAATTCCCTTTGACCAGATCTACAAAATATCATGGACTAAAAACCATCATGCCCAAAACCATGTGTGAAAACCATGCACAAAACCATAGGTAGGTCTACCCACCTAATATATGGTCCAAAAATAATTCTTGGGGCACTGCGCCCGATGCAACGAATAGGAGGGACTATCTCCCCCCCGCACATGGGGCTAGTCATGGAAAGGATATAACACACACCCAACATTCTCCCACTTGTTGTTTTCTTTCCACATGAGAGCTTAGTCATTGGTCCAACCCTGCAATGCCCATTGTTTCTCTACACCAAGAGAACTTCTCAATTCTCACATACTTTGTCAATGCTTCTACAGTATTCTTCAAAGTGTCCATCTTTACTAGCAACACCTTTTTATCCTCAACCATATCCCTCACAAGGGGATACTGAACATCAATGTGCTTTGTCTTTGAATGATAAGCAAGGTTCTTGCTAATAAAATTGCACTTTAGCTACCACAGTCTATCCTTATAGCTCATTGTACTAACCCCATACATGAACACAATCTCTGCAACCAAATGTCTTCCTTGCTTGCATGAGTGGCTACCATGTATTATGCCTATGTAGTTGAAAGTGCCACTACAGACTATCTCTTACTCATCCAATTGATTGCACCTCCAAATAGGTTAAATAAATATGCACTTGTATGTCTTCTATGATCCAAATCTCCAGCCCAGACTGCATAAACAAATCCACGAATGTCCAAAAATCTGTCAAATCTTGGTCTTCCCTAGTAGCACAAACCATAATAACTAGTTCCATGAAAATACTTGAAAACTCGCTTCATTGTTGTCCAATGCTCCTTCCCTGGTTTTGACATAAACCTACTCAATACTCTTGCTTCATATGTAATGTCTAGTCTAGTACAGGCCATTACATACATCAAGCTACCAACTACACTTCCATATGGAACATGGGACATGTCCTCTTCCTCTTCTTATGTCTTGGGACATTGTTCAACAAATAACTTTACACCTACAGGAATAGGAACCTTCACTGGTTTACTACCCTGCATATTAAGGCTCTGCAGTATTGTCTCGACATAATTCCTTCAGTTTAACCAGTGCTTCCTCTTTTCCCGATATCATTTAATTTCCATGCCCAAAATATAGTTTGCAGCACCAATATCTTTCATGTTGAATTTGGAGAACAATTGGGTCTTCAAATCATGGATATTTTCTTTGTCATTTCCAACTAGAAACATATCATCCACATACAAAACTAGATAAATAAAATGATCACTGATTAATTTAAAATACACACTGTGATTTTCTTTGCTTCTAGTGAAGCCAAGCCCCTGTATAAATGTATCAAATTTCTGATACCACATCCTTGGTGATTTTTGTAACCCATACAGAGAATTTTTTAATTTGCATGCTAGTTCTTTTGTACCCTTCACCGCAAAGCCTTCAGGTTGCTTCAAGTAGATCTCTTCTTCTAGATCCCCATGAAGAAATGTTGTCTTCACGTCCATTTATTCTACCTCAAAATCGAAAGTAGTAGCAACAGATAAAAGTAATCTAATAGAAGCTACCTTGGCAACAGAAGAAAAAATATCACCAAAATAAATTCCCGACACCTAGAAATAACCTTTTTCTACCAACCCAGATTTGTATTTCTCCACCTTGCCTTTGACATTCATCTTCTTATTAAACACCCATTTGTTTTCAATGGGCATCCTTCCAGCTAGAAACTCCACCAGATCCCAATCCTCATTTTTGTGCAAAGATGCCATTCCATCAACCATGGCCTCCTTCTAGATTTTTCCATCCTTTGAATCTACTGCTTCCCTCACATTTCTGGGATCATCATCAGTAATAGATAAAGAAAAATTTGAACAGAAAGTAGATGGACTATACCTTTCTGTCTTCCCTCTTTTTCGAACTGATGTTCTCATAGTTGCACTTTGTGGCTCTTCATCTTCTGATTCCTCTTCTGTTGTAGAGTTTGATTCTTCCTCCTTTAGCTCAAACCCTATCTTCTCAGGTTTCTTTGGTAGGACTTCATGTTTAATAACATCTTTCACCTCTCTAACACCACATCTCAGTTGTACACAACCTTCCTTGTTTCTGGTTTCCAAAGATTATAACCTTTTAAACCATCCTTATACCCAATAAAGTTGCACCTTTCAAATATACTATCAACCTTTGTTCTTTTCTCCTTTGGAACATGTACATATGAATCACATCCAAACACCCTCAGATATGAAAGGGAAGGTTTCTTACGAATCCATACCTCTTGTGGAGTCTTATGCTCCAACGTTGATAAAGGTGATCAGTTGACCAAGTAACATGCAATCTCCACCACCTCTACCTAGAATTCTTGTCTTAACCTGGCACCACTGAGCATGTTTCTTGCCTTTTCCATCAATGCCCTGTTCATTCTTTCTATAACTCCATTTTTCTAAGGTGTGTATGGAGTAGTCTTTTTTCGTGCTATACCGCACTTCTTACAGAACATTTCAAATTCCTTCTTGCAAAACTCTCCACTGTTATCTATCCTTAGCACATTTATCTCTTCTCTGTCTAGTTTTCCACCAGAGCCTTAAATTCTTTAAACCTATCAAAGATTTCAAATTTCTTCTTGAGGAAATATATCCATGTATTCCTTGAGAAGTCATCTATAAATGATACATAGTACACAGACTTACCCAATGATGGAACCGACACAGGTCCAAGCACAACATTGTGCACAAGCACTAATATTCATATTGCCCTCTTAGCACCAAAGGGGAAACTCACCCGATTTTAATTCCCATATACACAATTTTCACAGAAATTAAAATCCAGAGAGAAATTAGACATACCTTCTACCATACCATTACCATGAAGTATTCAAAGGCCCTTCTCTCCAATATGTCCAATCCTTTGATGCCATAGAATGTTATTTTCTCCAGAGACCACTAGATTTTATGCTCCACTTTCAGGAACCATGGAATTGTTGCACTCGTTAATAACAATGCTACCCTGAAGCTTATACAAAGTTACAATCTGAACTCCTCACATACCAGTACTCCTTGAAGCATCTTGTAGGTATCTTTCTTGAACGTTGTTTTTACACTTGCATCATCTAGCTTGCCTACAGAAATCATATTTCTAGCCAATGCAGGAATATACAGAACACTCAGAAGTGTTATAATCCTTCCACCTTGCATATTCAACTTGACCTTTACATGACCAATGATTTTAGCATTCCTTTCATCCCCTAAGAATACCCCACCACCATCATATTTATCATACTCGCAAAACCACTCTCTATGGGGAGTGAAGTGAAAGGATGCACCTAAGTCAATCAACCATGCCTCATGATCTACATGTGTGCTTGAAGAAGAAGCCAAGTTCACATCCCCAACTTCATCTGAGGTGGATTTTACCTCTATAGAAGGAGCATCATTAGATCCCTTTCCTTTCTCAGGAGATTTAGATTTACAATCCTTTTGAAGTGCCCTTCCTTTGCGAATTTCCAGCACACCTTTACAAGTTTTCCTGAATATTTAGATCTCCCTCTAGATTTAGATCTCTCACTTGAGTACTTATTTTTGTTTCATCAAACTGCAAGGTAGTTTCATTCCTACCTATTGCAACCAGACTATCCCATGAATCTGGTAGAGAAAAACAAACTAATGCACTTATCTTCGTCTGAAATTTTAATATCAATAGATAGTAACTGGCTTACCACAGTATTAAATTCTCTTTCACTGAGTCTCCATCTTTCATCCTCAAGTTATACAACATTTTCCATAGGAACAATTTATTCACCAAAGACATAGATTGGTACAAAGTCCCTAACTTGTCCCACAAAGCCTTCGTCAAAGATTCCCCTGATACATTCAGCAATACTGAATCTGAGACACACAATCGTATTATTCTCTTTGCCTTCCAATCCAACTTCACCAGTCTTTTGCTAACATTGTTGTTGGTTTAGTACATGGATCTACCGCGGTCCACTGATCTTTATCCACCAATAGATCCTCCATATTGAGTTTCCACAACTCAAAACTTTGACCATTAAATTTCTCGATCTCTATCTTTCCACTACTCACCATCTTCTTTCACCACAAGAATCGATCCGATAGATCTCCCACTGAACAGGGTCTACCATAGGCCCAAGCAAAAATCCTCAGTAGCAAAGGCACCCCCTTGAAGCCGAAATGGATATGATACCAAATGTAGGTTTAACCCCATATAGAAATTACCTACAAACGAATTCTTAAAAGCAGAAAATAAACAATGGTGAGAGCATAAAACATAAAATAGATATACACATACATTTTCCCCTGGATCCCAAAATCGGGAATACTAGATTGATTTTTCATTATTTTCCTTTCAATGTTACAATACATATATATACATGTTGAAGCATCCATAAACTCTAATCCATTAACCCTGTATTAGAACATAACCATAGTTCTCTTGACCGGATCTACAAAATACCATGGACTGGAAACCATCATGGCCAAAACTATGTGCGAAAACCATGCACAAAACCATAGGTAGGTCCGCCCACCTAATATAGGGTCCAAAAAAAATTCCCCAGGGCGCTGACCTAGACCGCATAAAAGGGGCTACCACCCCCCTCAAACCCCCCTGTTGCACCTGGCGCAACGAACAAGTGAAACTATCGGCCCCCTACCCATGGGGCTAGTCGTGGAAACAATATAACACACACCCAACACAAATATTGGATAGACTATTTGTATAATTTATTTTTTCTTGGTAAATAGTAAATACTTGTTGTTGTTTACCTATTTTGGGTACTTTTGTAAAGTGAACAAGAATAATCACTATGAGCAACAAGTATGTTTTTCATTGACTTGTTATGTTATTGGCTTGTTTATAAGTCCAATGTTTAAGGACTTTTGGGATGTACAGTGTGTGTCGTCCAAGTTTGTCTACAGTTTGTCATGTACTCGTCGATGCAAGTGTTCAAGATGAAACTTGTTGTGAATAGAATATTTGTTTAAGATTGTACAATATGAATATGTTTTTGTAGGAAAACACAATTATGTCATTGAATTTTTGCAGCAACACATTTTTGTGTACAAGCTCAGTTTGAGGACATTAAAGCAAGTTTGAATCACTACATGATAGGCATTGTATTTCTTCTGAGTTCCAAGATGGAAATTCAAGTTTGTCTTCAACAAAGGGACTTCAAGATGAAGTTGTTTGAGCCTTGAAAGATGGGGTTAAAGAAAATGTTTAGATTCCACTCATTAGTGTTTTTGTTCATGCATCAGTGATAAGAACTTTTGACTCGATTCTTAACAAGGATGGTGGGTCATCACGACGAAGATAGGTGAAGTACCTTTATTGGAGCTTGAATGGAACCAATTGAAAATAAAGAATTATGGATTGAGTTTTGGGTAATTTTTGAGTTCCAGCCTCATTTTATTTACTAGGAGAAGTAAAATTTTGGAGTCTAGAAGTTCCTAGTGGGGAGGTATGATCCCATGATCAAATTTTAGCTCAAAAATGAAAGTTCTTGGAATGTTTTGAAACTGGTGTCACATCGAGGTGTTTGTCGTTCTAAATCCAATGACATTAATTTCACCTCAATCTGATATTGTAATGTCAACTTATTTCATTCTGATCATTTGGCCCAACAACTAAAAAAATAGCAGGCTTCTTAGTTGGGCAGCTGACTCGGTTGTCATACTGTTGACATCATCAATTTGACTTGGAAGGTACAAACCAATGAAAGCATGCCAAGTGGAAGCCTTATATTATTTGAGTTACTCATTTTTTATTAGGTCATGTTTAATGTGGTGGACCAATTAGGATGTCCCACGTGGCCCAACCAGAGGCTTCTATGTGGCACTCCACGGTTGGTGAAAATCTGGTTAAAGATCGAACAGGTTGGGCCAAATTCAAACCTTTGACCTCAAATCCAATAGCCAAGTGCCTTACTACTGTGCCAAAAGGGTGTCTTAACCTATAAGCTCTTTGTCCCTATTTAAGTTTTAAATGGTGCATATATATGGAGGAATGGTCGGGTTGTCAACCCCAACCCCCAGTCACCGCAACACATATAACCTTGGTGCAAATGAGTTGAGGCCCGGGGACAAGCCTGACCCTTGGTTACAATATCTCCCACGGGACCTCGGCACTAACTGAAAGGCACCAGCATAGAGGGGGATTACCACTATCCATACGCTCTGGTTACGGGAGCATGCATGGGGTCGTCGGTGCCAAAGACTGGGCACTAACCAGTGGAGGGAGTGGAGGTAGTGCTAGGCATAGGGCATATGAGCACCCATATGACCCTAGCACAGTGTGGAGGGGGCCCAGTGGTAAGGGCAGGTTGGTTGCATGGCCCTCGATCCCATGGGTGCCAACGTGACTAGTGAGCACCAGTATTGTAGCAAGAATGCTACAACTCCTGGAGCTACCATCTTTACTTTATCAACCCAGGGTTCGTACAAACTTGGACATGACAGTGCTGTATACATAAGTAAAAATGATGGTTCCGCCTTTTGTCACTTTTCAGCTAGCGAGAGACCACTAGGGTTTTCAAGACATACTTTTATGGATTCAGAAGAAGCTTGATTGTTGATGAAAGAAAGAGAAATCTACTCTAGGAGAAATCTTGTCTACTACATATAAGGAAAATGACAGAAATCCTATGCTAAAAACACACCATTCTCTTAATAACTACTGAGAAACTATGATTTACAAGAATTCCAAGCCAACATGTATGAAATTCTACTATATGCATGGAAATTCAAGACACCAAACATCACTACTATGCATGTAAATGACTGAAATAAATTTGTTTCGTTCTTTTTATTCTTTTTCTAGAAAATCAAGTGTAAACCCTAATCTCTTTTGGTGATGTGGTAGATGGCTTAGCGATGTTGGTGGGTGGCTAGGAGGTTTAGGATATGGTTTGAAGGTTTGGGAGACCCTTGGGTGACCTGGAGTGGCTTCCTAGATGTTTTCCCTCAATTCAGCCTCAAAATAGCCCACTATAGGAAAACCTACAGGATTCCCTATATTTTTACAGGATACAGCCGTGAGAAAAATGATGGTTGTTGGATGTGATGGAAGGCTTAGGGAAGGTGGTGGATGGGTTTAATGGAGTGATAAAATGCCTAGGATCACTCAGAACTCAAAACTAAGGTTTGGAGATGGTTGGAATTGCTCAACATGCTTGGAGGAATTTCTATGTAAAATGATGAGATTGGTGAAGATCTTGGTGAAAGCAAGGAAAGATTATGGATGGATGAAGTTAGAAGGTGGTTTCATGCTATGAGATCCCTTTATATTTTTGAAGCACCTACTCTGCATCAAACATTTATAATTTCCAAAAATTCATGTAAACAAGAAGAATTCTAAGAAGCTAGAAAAGCAAAATTTCATGAACTAGTTGTCTACTTCATACATGAGGAAATTTGTTGAATAAAATGGAATCCTGGATGAGATCTACTGAAAGATTGAAGAAGGAAGAGATGGCAATTAAATCCTACACTTGCAAAAATGATCAAATGCTGGTTCAAGTACTGTAAACTCTAAATCTTATGAGGAAATAGAAATCTGTCTTTTTGGGGTTGCATGAGGGTCTTTTCCTCAAATCATGATCCCTGAGGAAAGAGGTGAGGCCAAGACACCTATGGACAGCTTTGTGGTGCTCCTTTTATCTCTTCTAACCTGCTACTGAAGTAAATCACAAATGGAAGAAAACTAATAAACAATTAATCAAATCCACAGTACTTGCAATGAAATACTTCTAGAGACAATTTAACCATGAATCTATGAAACTAATCTAAGCATACAGATACAAGAAGAGGAGCCTTTGCTACTAGGTTTGGGCCCTAACCCAAGATCTTTAGCCCTGTGAGTTAACTCAGTGTTGGACCAAGAAAAAGCTCATTTTCGTTATCAAAACAGAAAATTACATCAATGTCTTCCACAAGTCTGGAGCTCAAAAATAACTAGTGTTTTTTACAACAAAATTTCAAATCCTAATAAGGTTCTAAGCCTGTCTACTTATACAACTGAAGTCCCCAACGACTTACTTAAATCTAGGGAGGCTTGGCTACCAAACTCGAGATGAACTAACTCTTTGTCTATCACTTGCTTGGTTTCCTTTTGATCTTCATGACTTGGCTGATTGCACTCTAAGCTGGTGTGGTGAATGGAGAATCAAATGGGGGAGGAGTAAATAAGGAGGATTTACCTCCTACAAACTCTCTCCCTTGTCCCATTCGATTTTCAAACCTTATTCTTTCCAAAATTCCTTGATTTTCTCTTCCAAACCTACATTCAATGCATATTAGTCCACCAAGCATAATATCTCACTTTAGCTCATCTCATTAAACAAAATACAATCAAAACATGTAATAAATTGTGAGAAGAGTTGATTTGACTAGCTAGGAGGTGAGTTAAGGCCCATATAATTACCCAATGATGAGGCTCATCATCACCCCCTACTAAAAGTGTTGCTCATCCTCTGAGCAACTTAATCAATACCCATGTCTTTCATATCTCTAGTGGCCTCCCTAACATCCCATGCCTCTGTTGTGGTTTCCTCTTCTTTTGCATGGAATCCTACCTTCTTTTCTATCTCCTCCCACTACTTTCTTTCTTCCTCTTCCTTCCTTCCTTCTAACATCCCCAAGAGTAGTGGGGGACTGAGTCTCAGGCCAATCCAATTGACTTTGAGCCTTTATATGGATTGCTTGTACATGGGTGTCATGTTCAGTGCTTCTCTCATCCTTTGAGGAGAGTGGTACTCTTTGATCTTCAAACTATATGGCAATGTATTCCATATCCTTAGGCAATATTGCATGTTTTCATCCCCTAATAATCTGAACATGTCCTTAAAATGTGTAATTTCTTTCTCTTAGGTAGAAAGACACCTAGGTGAAAGTTGAGGATCATTTTCAATTAAATTATGTGTACCGATGAGTGCCATTGGATTGGACTGCTCAACTCTGATCATAAGAGGCTTTGTTTGTTCTCTTGCTAATATCTTCTTCATTTCTACAGCCCTTGCTTCCTCATGGTTCATCGATGACGCCAAATCCATCAACTATAAATCTCGTAGCTTTTCATTAGGGTCCCATATATTCATGTATGTCAAGGCCATGTTATGCAAATAAAACTTAGACATCTTGGCCCTATCTTCCAATGTGCTTTGATCACAAAAATCAATGAATTGTCTATAATCCTAGAATGGCATAGT
>APFE030487514.1:449-49593 GCA_000404065.3 Pinus taeda | reverse complement strand
TTTGAAGGCCGTACTACCTGGCACAAAAATCGAGGTCAAAGAGTTGACCAGTTTGCTGCTGCGTTGACTTTTAGCTTGTTGCCCCTGCGTTGACTTTTCAGGACAACGTTGACTTTTGCAGTATTGACTTGGGTTGACTCATCTACTGATTGGAGGGTTGTTGTGACACATCTGGGCTGGCTGACCAAAGGAGACTTTACTGGTTGAAGCATCCTGTTGACCGCCGAAACGAACACACACATTTTTCCTGTTTCTGATTTGTCTTCTGTAAGATCTGCTTATATGTTCTATCTGCATTTTGCTTAACTACTTGTATGATTGCTGTGTGAAAAGTGAAATTGCTCTTAGCATAGAACATCTACAAAACTTTACAGGAGGCAAAATTCTCAGATATGAACCAACCAACTGCAATGAGATCAATGCATCACCCTTTATCAAACAGTGCTTTTAAGATATGAATTGTCTAGATTTTTGCACAAGGGTGTGTGAAGTAGGTTTCCATGAACAGTTGACAGATTGGGTTGCTACTCATTTGGAAGGAGAAAGTGCCATTAGTGCTGGTGTTAAGTTCACATTTTCAGTGGCTTCTATTTCACTTGCTACAGGGATACTAGATCATGGTGAATATTGGTTTAAGGGGATGAACTTAGATCTTGTACATTACAGGTCCTTCTTGAAAACACCATACAGGGAGACTCATACACATATCATACCTTTTAGATACTTGTTGGAGAAGTATGCTCCATTGATGAAAGTTGTCATGAAATTCTTCACATGTGAAGGAAGGTTCTCTAGACTATATGCCTATCACATCCGGCTTCTAATGCACTTTACAGCTTAGAAACCTCTAAACAAGTGCAACTATCTATGCTGAGCCTTTCCAAGATGTCAGAGAAGGTAAAGATGAAAAACAAAGAACACTATCCTAGTCTCTTTCATCATAGTTTGATCAAGACTGTAGTGCTCCATCAACTTGCAGAGAAGAACATGACATGGGATTCTTTCTTGGAGGCAACTTTGAAATGGCATGAATCCAATGTTTCAGTTCAGCATTCAAGCATGCCAACACAACAAATGGAGGTTGGGTGCTCAAGCAAATCAGTGGAGATTCCTAAAGCACCTAGACCTGAGGTGACTAGGATGTACAAAAGAGGAAAAAGGCTTGTGTTTACTTCTCATGGTGAGAAAGGGGCAAAGCCTTCTACATTAGCAAAACAGGGGTCACCAGTGCAAGATAAAGATTTGGTTGAGCATGAGTTTGAGTTAGTAGACTTAGAAGTAGAAAATGAGCTCTCAAACATGAAGCAGATTATCAAAGACAAAGACTCTCAGATCAGAGAACTCATGGACAACATGGCAAGGGCAAGGTTTGTCATCTCTTTCTTAGAACAAGAAAACAATCAGCTAAAGGCAAAGCAACTTATCATGGAACAGGAGCAAGCTAAACTATTGTAGCAAGCACGCAAGGGCAAAGCAGTCTTGGAGATCAATGAGCCTGAAGGAACTCAAGGACAAGGTAAGAAAAAGAGGCCAAGAACCAAAGGGCTTAAGAAAGCATTGAAAGAGGAGAAAACACACATCCTGTTGGATGAGGAAATAGAGTTAGAAGACAAAATTGCCTTAGAGGTCAATGAAGATAGGGAGTATTGGTTAGACAAGGTAAATGACCACTTGGAGAAGCTTCTGGACAAGGTCAATGGAGACAACCAGCTACTAAGGCATATGGAACATCACTACCAGGCCAAGAATATGATTTGTAATGTCAAGGTCAAACAGCTGGAAACTAAGCTCAAAGAAGCCCTAAAGGACCAAAATGAGAAGGGTAACTTGGAGATGCTTGCTGAAGCATCCATGAGGGCTTAACATACTTCATTTTACATCTCATGACCAATTTTGAAGAAATTCTAAACATTTTTGGTTTTTTGGATATTTTGGTGCCCTATGCAGAAATTTGGCTAGTCACAGAAGCACGCTGCACTTCTTCCTTAGGCACTCAAATAAAAAATGGCTTGCATTTTTGGAAAGCCCTTGGCATCCTCTCAAAACCCATTTCTTCAGATTTTCCAGAAAGGGCCTAAATTTTGAGAAAAGAAGGGAAAAAGTGGTCAAAAATCAGCGTTTTGGACCTCTTTTTGACAGGCGTTGTGCTTCTAGAGTGGCCTTGGGAGATTGAATTTTTGAAAGCCTTCTCATGGGTAATTTTCAAAAATTCAAGGCGTTCTGGAAACTAGACTTGAAAAGCTAGTTGACCGTTCTTTCATATCTTCATTTGGACCTCAGGTAGACACCTTAAAGTGGGCTCAAAGTCGGCGCTGGGCTTCTGCAATTTCCTGTGTGTTTTTATTTATAATTTCACTATGTAAATTTCCTAGTTTTCAATTTGACTTGGGCAAAGTCAAAACTCTTGATGTAATTGAACTTTGTTCGAGGTTAGATGATGTAAGCAGGAATAAATGCACATGATAGGTTGTTTTTGATGTTTAATAGGCCTCATTAAGGAAGCAAAATCCAAAGCAAAGTTTCCAAGAAGTGTTTGTGTTTAACCTTCTCACTCTCCCCTGTTGGTTGAGAGAATTTTGGAATCAATTCCACCACCTAGTAATTCAACTCCTGAAGGTGGGGAAGTGGTCTAATGGAGTTTATATGTATCATTTCTCTTTCAGAGAGGGGTTGGACTTTTGTGGAGGAGACTTGTATGTTATGATCTTTTCAGCGAATACAGGAGCAGTTGCAACTATTTTTAAGGAACTCTAGTTCTGTGAGTCTATGATGTTTGTTTACTCTTTGTATTAGTTTCTAATGGATAAATCATCTTTTCTCACATGCTTTGTCTTCTTTCTATGAATTACCTTGCAGTTATATAGACAAGATTCTTCATTTCAAGCTCTGTTTATGTGGAGTTCATAGTTGTGTTTATTTCTTCTAAGCTAATGAATCCATACTTACATATGCTCATTAGTTTCTTCAAAACTTTCTAATCTATACTACATTGACAACATTTCAAGTATACCATAGCCTACTGATGCCTAGCTCCTTTCTATACTTGTCTCTGCATTCCTAAAGCCTAGACCTAATCACTTGCTCTAAACCCTAGTCCAGCAAACCTTAAAATCTCAAATTCCCAAATACACAAACAAACTTGCATATCTAGCCTAAAAACTTTGTTCTTTAAAGCTATTCATTGATAAAAACTTTGAGAGATCCCTCTCTGGCTCAGTAGGGCTAGCTACTGAGCTGAAAGTGGTTTGAGGTTTCCTCTTTCGATCTCCTCCTCAGCCTAGGAAATTGTAGAGAATAACATGATCTACAACAACATTTGAAAGAAGTCCTGAAGGTTGTAAGCAGTTTGTTGATGGAACATTATTGCATACAAATTTTGATCTGGGTATATATCATTAGAGACAACAGTAAGCGTTTATTTGTATATCATTGTAAGTGGGTCATTGTCCTTGGTACGAGAGCCCACATTTTATTCTTCTATCTTTTAATTTAGGGTGGTAGTGTGGTGCAAGGCAGAGATTGAAGTCTCCTTTAGGTTAGAGCCTGAGAACACTTCACGGTGGTAGGGTGGTGCTAGGGCAAATTGGAGCTTGCGGGGTGTTGGAGCATCCTTTCAGTCGGAGTTGATAAAATGAAGGTGTTGGAGCATCCTTCCAATTAGAGTTGGTAAAACCAGGGTGTTGGAGCATCATTTCAGGAGTTGGAGCTTCCTGGTTAAACATACGCTTTTCTAATAGAGTACTAGGAAGTTGGAGCTTCCCTTCCATTGGAGCTGATAAATTATTATACTCATCAATTATATTAGAAAGCTTTTGGTGGTTTTTCTCCCAGAAAGGTTTCCACCTAAAATTTCTTATGTATTGTTCATGTGATTTGATGTTGATTTATGTTTTGATCTGATGCTAATGATATTTAATTCTCTGAAGTTTAAAATTAACTAATTGAAGTGAAACACTGATTCTCCCCCCCTCTTAGTATTTCCAACGCAAAAGAGGACACTCACGATCCTCATGATGCAAATCTAAGTCATGGTTCTCCTCGTGATCATGCAAGTCAGAGTGCTCCTCATGCATCTCCTTGCCAACCAAGGACCCTTCAACCATTTCTTCAATTTGCTGACCTGAAGTTTGCCTTTTCTTTCTCTCCTTCAATTTTTGTAGCCTCATCTGTTTCTATGTCCTTTTTAACTCCACACATGTGATCTGGTGTCCAAGCTTATTGACATGTGAAACTGATATGTTTTCTTCTCATTTTGACTCCTGCTCTTTTTTGGAAGTTCTTGAGACTGCTTTTGCTTTGGATCCTCATCCTTTCTAGATTTGGACCCTCCAAAAATTCTCGTCATCAGATTTCTTTTGACGAGATGATCAACACTAAGGGCTGCATGCTGCCCCAACGACTCATCCAACTTCTGTTGGCCTTTCGCTGATTCATTGCAGATCTTGAACGGATCATCCATGAGCCAAAAAATTTGCAAATTTTCAAATTCTTATGTTAGCAACCATAAAAAAGCCCTCCCAAATTGCCTTCTACAGAATTTCAAATCGTCTAGATATAATAGATCAAGTTTGCAGCAATATAGTAATTGATCTCTAAATAAAACAAACCACACTAGTGATGATTACAACATACAAATCCACATCAATAAGATGTCATTGCAAACAAGCAGAGGGTTTGAGATACCATTGTAAGGTTCTTGGTTCTCTGCAATTGGAATTTGTATAGGTTGTGTTGTTTTGGGTTTATGCATGTAAGATTCTACATACAATTGCAACAATGTGCTAACAAAAAAATTCAGATAAGCAAGATCATTAATTATTGTACATGCCTATCTTAGTTCCTGATGATATGAGGGTTTCACCTGAAGTTGTCCATCGAATCTAGTTGAAACACATTCTGCCAACCTGTTTCATACTTTCCTTTGGTTGCTTTTTGCCACAGACACCTGTAGCTGCTACGTTGCTATATGATTGTTGCAATTCACAGTCGCTTCCCCCGCTTGAATTATGATCTATTGACCTCGGTTTTTGTCAAAACCAATTTCCTCGAACACTCGCTGATGTTGACGTGAGTGGCGACCACTGTACGTATGTTCTTATAGTCCTATCCGCATTGTGATCACGTCTCTTGCACATCTGATAGCCACACTTGACAAATTAATCTCAATGCGCCAATACTACCCACTACACCACAATAAAGTCACATACCATTGTATCTGCTCCTCTCTTGCGCTTTAGTTAGCCTGATATAACAATAAACTTTCACATCTCACATAGGGACCCCTGCCGCTATTCAAATCTGTTTTATGTCAATCACTTGACCCTTTTTGTCACTTGTGCAAGCTCCCCACAACTCCACACAACTCCACTAAATATGTGACTCAGATCGACATGCAAATTGTGGTCTCTAGGTACCCAATCATCTCCCTGCCAACTTGGTCAATGAAATTGTCGTCCACCTGGCCGCCCAAGTAGTTACAGGTTGTGCCACGAGTTCCTCCCGTAAAGCACTCTTCGCAGGAGCTGGGTCTGCCTTCCCTGTGCACACGCTTCACTAGATTGGAGATACCACCAATAACTCCTAGACAGACCAGATTGGAGCCTTGAGCACACACTGGTTAGTAGTCTCAGATTTCCTATGATCACTTAATTGCACTATATAAAGCATAATCAATCTTCAATCATATGCCTGTGTCAAACAAAGGAATCTCACAATTGTGACCAATGGAATCATTCCTTGTCAAATCTTACATTATATTAAATAAGAAAAGACCAGATCAGATTAGAAAAGGTATTGTGCGCATCACACTTGTATTGTATAAAATCGACCCATAAAAAAAAATGCCCGTAATAAGAACAAATAATATGCTTCCATACACCATATCAAATTAGGGACCATGGACCACTATTAGATGATAGTTGCATTTGGATTAGTCTAATTTTCACCAGATAAATACCTTTGTGCCTCAAATCAAAACATATGCGAATTGGACTGACCACGGTGGTAGGACAAACTCACATGCACCTTAATAGATTAACATTCATTTCATTGGTCTGTAGATATGCACTAGATAGGAGCACCACACACTCACACATTCACCGGATTTGAGATACAAACGTGCCTTCATCAAATTGATTCCATATATCATCACTCTATCCCAGGCAAATTACTATCTGAGCCAGAACATAATGTAAGCTTGGGATAATACTTATATGCGATCACCATCATGTTACCTGGGCGAGATAAAAAAAGGGAAAACTTCTCAGTTCACCATAATCAACCTTGCATCAGATCAGACTTAGATTACAACCAGATTTGCGATTACACCATCATAGGCAACCACGAATCCAAGCATCAATGAGATTATCCTTTAAACCCTCAGGGTGGCAGGAAAATCAGCTCTCATACCACTGTTATATTCCTTTCCGAATATTTGGCTAAAATCCTCCACAATTTGTTCCAAAAAAATACACCATCATAAAATTGCACAATTTTATCAGCACAAATAAAATTGCATATGTAAAAGAAACCCAAAATGCTGTAACTTAGAGTAAGTACGAGACATGCAACAAAACTCAACTTTATTTTATTACTGGAGGATGATTACATGTCAATACAAAATAGCTAGAAAATAGTTGAGATGAAGCCCAAATTGGAGATCTGGGTGATCCCCACTTCCAATCCACAGATGATTTGCTCCAGATCTACTGACCAACTGATGCTGATGAAGCTCTATGAAATTTTTGAATGAAATCTCTACAGTAGTGAGTTGGGGTTTCATCCAACACACTAAGAATCCCAAGGGTTTTCGTCCTTGGGCTCTTCGAACCTGAAAACCAAGTTCTCAAAGTCTCTCCAAGAAAAAGTATTCAAAACCAAGATATCACAAATGACTTGCTTTCCCCTCTTTTAAAGATTTGAGGGACCTCTCTCCAACCTTCTAGAAGCACTTTTATTTTATTATTTTATTTTCATTCTAGAAGCTCCTCCCTTTTATTTTATCTAAGTGACTCTTTTAGTTTATTTTATTTAAGTCACTTTTAATCTCAAAGAATAATTAATCTGCCTCTACAATCTCTCCGACCACTTAAAGTCAATTTTCATCATCCCACCTTGTAGATCTTTTCATTCTGGTTCCAATTAGCTATTACACTAAGGTGTTTCTCCAAATAATTTGCTCTAAATGACACCTTTAGCATATTAAATTAAAATATGCTTGATAATAACCTTGTTTTACGGGAGTTGTCAGAATGCAACGGAACCAAGAACAAACTGTGCAGAACTGAACCTGATGATGAAATATAGCAAGCGAAGCTTGTCGGACCCCATAAAACTCTTCCAAAACTTTTGGGTGGCCCACTGGTGACATAATATCGCTTCCATGACCTAGCTATCACCAACCCGGGAAGTCCATCCTAATTGCATCATAGGGGAAACCAAGAATGGGGATATTACAAATATACTGTGGAAACCCTAGTGTGGGGAAAACCATCAAATGTTGGGCTTCTTATTCAGCTTCAGGAGAAATATTTTATACAATAGACTTACAAGAATTTGCTCTAACGAATACACAACAAAAGATTCTCTCTCTCACTCAGCCCTTGCACGGTCTACATGTGTGACCCAATAGAAGAACTTCTGCACACAAGAAAAGCTCAGCCTCATGACCCATTAGAAAACTCTGCCTACTCACTCAAGATAACTTGGTCCACACGTGCCAAGGTAACTCAGCCCCTTTGCTAATATTGCTTGCCCTGATCTCACTCTAGTTATCTTGATCTAGTCTCTTTTTGCTCTTGCTGCGAAATACTGAGCTTCACTGCATCCCAACTCATGCCAATAAATTGTGTTTCTCCTTTTGGCTCAAACCCCCTATTAAAAAGATCAAATCCTAATCTGAAATGAAACCCCTAATCTCAACGGTTGAGATTAGATCTCACGTTACTAAGATCAATGGTCACAACTTAATCTGTCGTTGACTTCTTTTCCTTTTACACAATGGTACCCAACAATTAAATTAAACTGCTGTCTAAAGTCTTGACTTAGGAAATTCATTAATTAATTGCTGTAGGAGATAATTAAGGTGACTTGCCGCATGTCATGACACCTACTCCATGCAAAATCACCTTCCAAGCTACAATCTCAACATCACCTTCCAAGCTACAATCTCAACATTAAGCGGTTATTTGGCCCTCCTAATGACATTAGAATTTGGCCTCCCTTTAGAAGTAATTCGGCCCACCTAAAGGATGCATCCTAGCCTATAGAATTCAGCCCACCTAAAGGATGCGTCCTGGCTTGTAGAATTCGGCCCCTTCTTGGTGATGCAAGTTGCTGCAAATTTTTATCTCTAGACTTCTGGAAACTGTTGCTATATGATCCTCCTTTCTATGTTAAGTGCCAATGGAGAACCTGAAATGATTCTCCTTTCAGACTAGCTAGGGTGGATGTTTCACCACCGAAACTAATCGCCACCAGCTAGGGTGGATAGTTCCACCATTGAAACTGGGCTCTACACAAGGCTTTTCTCTTCACACAGTAAGCTACTTGAGCTCCATGTTCAATTCTCAAATCTCCAACTCATATTTTTCCTTGAGCTTCCTTCTTCTTTTATATATCCATTTTCTCCTCTTGGAATACCATGGGTGGCTGGAAATACCACGGGTCACTTTATTTTTACATACTCCTATTTACTTATTAAAATGCTACCTTTTAATTATAATGTCATCGAACAATTAAACCAGCTGATCCCTTTTTTCCGACTATAGCCTACGGGAATCAGGGTAGGCTACTAAGTGAATCCCTTCTGCTATCATGGTTTGGAAAGGGACATTATATAGTGCTTTCACTGACCTGGTTGACCTCTTTTGGCTAACTGTACCCCTTTTTATTCTAAGACAAAAGTAATACTTCTTCAAAGATGTATTTTTTCTTTTGGTGGTTTAACCATCCTACATGGGATGCGTTGTGAGCTTCCTCCATGATTATTTTCTCAATTCCAAGGACCAAGGCATATCTACAATTGAGTGAGATTGCCAACTTGACTCATTCTATTGCAGACTCCAGAGCCAGATTATGACACTTCTAGATTATGACACTTCTATTTGTGCAATCATTTTAGAAGTGGGGAGTAAAAATATCTCAAAAATCATGTGATATCAGTTGTTTCTTCAGCGACGGAGGTGGAGAATGGGGTTGAGAATCCTCCCATCTACATTTACTCCAATACAAGATGGATGTTAGCTTCCAAGATATGCATTTTTTGTTAAGATAATCTGACAAATCACATTTGCTGGGATGCTATGTGTTTACCATTAGATTGAGAAATTTCTCTTTTCGTATTGGTTTTGCTTCTTGGCAGTAGTCTAAGGGTTTAGTACTTTGCTGTAATGGGAAAAATTTGAAAAACAGAATATGTGGTCGATGTTAAAGTGATCTTGAATGAAAATGGTGTATTTGATAAGGTCAAACTGCTTTCTGTTCAAGTTACGTTTGTGATTGTTAAATAATAAAATATCTTCTAGTGAAGTTTTACATTAGTTCTACTTGATCTTTACTTTCCTTGGACATATTCTAAGTACTTAAATTCTGATATATATATATGTGTGTGTGTGTGTGTGTGTGTGTGTGTACTTGATTGAAAGAAAATAATTAGCACAATTGAATGTAGAAAGCCTTGAGTGTCATGCATTAATTCTTACACTATTATGTGTTACAATGCATGAAATGATTTTATGTGCACTAAAACATTTACCAATATAGGCCCAGGATGTTCATCAATTGGAGGGGGTGCTTTTATGGAGCTTGGTCCCTTTTATCCAAAAGGAGATGGCAGAGGACTTATCAGAAATTCCCAATCTTGGAACAAAGGTTTTATTACCTATTTCCTTGTTCAAAGTTTGAATTGAATACATATCAGGAACTAAATATAGAAATGTAATGAATCAATGTCATCTCTGGTACTTTTGTAATGCATGATTGCACATTTATCTTTATGAACCAAATATTATACTTGATTTCTGTTCAAGTGTTATTTGCTTGCATTATTCCTTTTACTTTACCTTGAATATGTTGATTCTTTATTTTATTATGCAATGTTCAAACAACACTGGTTTGGGACTGATGCTATGGTGATCTCTGGAATACAATCTTCCGCGAGGGCATTCATTCATTTTACTAAACATATATGTGACATGACACCATATATATAGTATCAAACCTCCTTTTTGTGGAATCTCCTGCTGGAGTTGGATGGTCATATTCAAATACTAGCTCAGACTACACATGTGATGACGCTTCAACAGGTAAGCAATTCTTTTTCTCTTCATTTTAAAATATCTTTTCATGAGTTAAAGGAGATCAGTTTTGTTGAAATTACATATATCCTATTTGCAGTAAGAGATGGAAGTTAATATGGATGGTGACGAGATAGGGAATTTGTATCTAATGGATCACGGATTTGATTGACAATCATTAATATAACATTATTTTAGGTTGTTTGTCATGTATTATGTTCTTGTGGGAATGTTCACCTTTTCATTTTGCATCTGTTTTTGTTTAATACTTGGTGGATACAGCTGCAGATATGCAGGTATTTCTTTTCAAGTGGTTTGAAAAGTTCCCTGAATATAGATCGAGAGACTTTTTCCTGACTGGAGAAAGCTATGCAGGTTAGGCACAACCTTTAATTTTTGAAATGCCTCTGCAAATTTGGCGTCATGCAAATGTCTTGGTTACTGAAGATTTAACTCCTGTATAAAATGATTCAAGTGTTCTCTGTTACTTAACTTGAATGCAGTATTATTAGTAGATACCTAATAAGGTTTAATTGTCAATCAGGGCATTATATACCACAATTGGCAGATCTTTTGCTAGATTACAATGAAAAGGCTAGAGGTTTTAAGTTCAACATCAAGGGAATTGCGGTAAGTGGAAATTTTAATCCAATGAGCCTCCTAATCATAAATTTCACCAATATTGTCTGATTCAAATTTTCATTTACATATCTGAGGTTTATTCCAATTGAGTTCACTTACAGATTGGAAATCCGCTCCTTAAGCTTGATGTGAACCAAGCAGCAGGCTGGAAATATTTGTGGTCACATGGACTAATTTCTGATGAGACCAATAAGGCCATCACAAATTATTGTAGCTTCAATATTTCTACTATGTATGATGTTACCAACAGTACAGCTATTGAGTGTATCGTAGCAATGAATCAAGGAAGTGAAGAGGTTGGGGACTATGTCAATTTGTATGATGTGATAATTGATGTTTGTGATCTATCCCTTGCTGAGCAGGAGCTTCTGTTAAGAAAAACGGTAAAGTTTTTATTCCATTTTAATGGTCATATTACATTTCTTTTCATTCTATCTATGCTGTGTGCACACTGTAAACATGTGGGTTTTTAAGTCATTTTTATTATAAGGTGCCCAAGTAATTAATGCCTATTTCATTTGCATCAAAAATATGACTAGTGCTTTGTGGCATATGTTATGTAATAGGTAACCAAAATGAGCCTAGGGGTTGATGTTTGTATGTCTTCTGAGAGGCTATTTTATCTCAACTTGCCAGAGGTTCAAAATGCATTGCATGCAAACACAACTAAATTACCATATCGTTGGAGTATGTGCAGCAAGTGAGTTGATCACCATCCAGACTAGTCTGTTTTATTGTTGAATTTTGTAGATAGGATCTTGTAAGGACTTAGATGCTTTATCCTTTTTGGTCATAAATATCGGGGAAAATCCAATACCAAACTTTCTTCTAGTAAGGGCATTAAATTCAAACATAGCAATGATGTTTTCTTTCACAAATCAATTGCATTGACCATTTCTCGTAACTGACATTTTATTATGGGTTTCACCATTTAACATTAGTAGCATTTTATCATGCCTAATAACTTAATAAGAAAACATGGAATAACTCGCATTTGATTTATCGGTTTCACCATTTAACATTAGTAGCATTTCATCATGCCTAATAAGAAAACATGGAATGAAAAGATAGCATAGTTGTGAGCTACAATGGAGGAACAATGTTGTAGAGTGTTATGTTATTCTTCCAACCATTGGAAGCACAACTAAGATGCCACCCTCAAGTTGAGAATATTGTGATAATAATGAGATATTCCTTTTAGAAAACTGAGGCTTGAATCTGGTCCAAATCCTTCTGTCTGGATAGGTTCATGCACAACTTGGATTCGACTCTCAACAGTGTAAAATGCAAATCTCTAGTGAGTTTGAGTTCCTAACTCAGCTATGAGTCCGATTCCTCGACCACGATTCCGATGTGATCCTCTACTAAGTATTTTTGTTGGTTATGAGTAAGATTACCTGGTAGGGCCCGTTGACCACTTTGTGCCAGCTACCCTATACCAATACACATTTTTGCAAAGGATTCCATCATGTTTGAGCAGCTAGATATCCTAGATTCATCATCGTCAGTTTATTAGAATTGTAAACCCATTGTGCAAAATTTTAATGTAAATGATGCTAATAAGACCATATATGTATGTAAGAACCTAGGTAAACCAATTATTTTGACGACAAATTTCATTCTAGGAGGTTTTTTCGTCTCACTGATTCATCTGTGTTTTTAAACACGTATGATCGATAAAGTTTTTCCTTCCAGACTCGCTCTAAAGCTAGGGTGAAATTTATTGTCAAGGTCTTAGGTGAGTCCTAGTGTTTTAGTCGAGTCTTTTGTAAAAGTGATTTGGGAATAATTTAAGTTAATTGGCTAAATTATTTTATTACAAATCACTTGGTCTACTAGATTATATTGAGTCGCAGAATTGGGTAATAAATTGAGGGTCTATAACGAACAGGTTTTCCCCCTTTGAGGGTTGAAATGTAATTATTTTATGTAAAAAATATTTAGTGCATGGTCCCTCATGCTTAGACACCATGGCTAAAATATTAGAGGGTGGAAAAAATGTTTAATCCCCTTAAGTGTCAATTAATTAAAATCTCTGTCAAAAAATAAATTAAAATCCTAAGCCGGAAATTTAATTAATTTGTATCAAAATTAAAGTCCTAGAGAAATTAAATTCTTCAAGTGAAAAAATTCATGGGTATTGTTGCACACATTTTGTCAAAGTTCCAAGGAAGCGGAAGTGCCAAATTTTTTCAACAAGATTGGATCATCTATCAGCAGTTCATATGTCATTGTAAACCCATTATGTAAGTTATGTAATGTAAATGGTGCTAGTAAGACCATAAATGTATGTAATAGCCTAGGTAAGCCTATTATTTTTACGAAAGTTTCATCTTAGGATGTTTTCGTTTCACTGATTCATTTGTGTTTCTAAACATGGATAGTCGGCAAAGTTTTTCCTTTCAGCCTCACCCCAAAGCTAGGGTGTAATTCTTCGTCAAAGTCTTAGGCGAGTCCTAGTGTTCTAGTTGAGTCTTATGTAAAAGTGATTTGAGAATAATTTAAGCTATCTGGCTAAATTATTTTATTACAAATCACTTGGTCTATTAGCTCATATTGTGTTGCAGAATTGGGTATGTAATTTGAGGGTCTAAGTTGAATGGGTATTTTCTCTTTGAGGTTTGAAATTGTAAATCTTATGTAAAAAATATTTTAATGCATGGTCCCTCATACTTAAACACTATAGTTAAAATATTAGAGGGTGGAAAAAATAATTAATCCCTTCATGTGTCAATTAATTAAATTTTTTGGCAAATTAAATTAAAATCCTAAGGCAGAAATTTAATTAATTAGAGACAAATTAAAATGTCTTAGGAAAATTAGATTCTCTAAATGAAAAATTCGTGGGTCTTAAAATAATTAATTTTTGGAGGCCCTCCACTAAGAGAATATTAGATATTTCAAAAAAAATTGGACCCTTGGGCCTTGGTGGTTAAATCAAAGTCAAAATTTTGAGGAAATTAGCTCAAAATTAATTATTTTGAGCTAATTAAAATGGAATTAAATGATAAATTTGAAATTTCCTCAAAAATAAAAATTCAACGGTTAAGATTAAAAGATGATCAAATATTTTTTGACAAAGAAGATTATTTTGACAAGGATCAAGAAAACTAGCTGTTATTTTTCACTTGGAGGATTTATTTATAAATTAGAGAGTCATTTGAGTCTCTAGCCATCTGATTTCTGGCTAAGAAATTGCTGATGAATCATTTGTGTAAACTATTGTCCCATTGTGAACTATTTTTTCTATCATAATAAAGACTTTGGGGTGCAATTTGAGGTGTCCATGTTCATTGATTTGTGGTCTGTAGTGACTACGAACTTTCCTATGTTGTGCTAATATATGATTATTTTGAGATAAATACATAGTGTTTGCAGGTACTTAAGTTCTTGGTCTCCAAGTTCACAAACTGTGGGCAAGTATCATTTCCCTTGGATCTTGAATATTTATGTGGTGGATTAGATCTTCGCTAAGGCTATAGTGCGCATGGGGTTTTTGAAGCGTTTTTAGTCATTTATCAAAGAAAATAGCCATAAAATTTTTATTTCTCAAAAGATTAAATTTTCAAAATCCTTGTTAATTTGTATATTTATAAAATAATTTGTAGATTATTTTTGCTTATTGGGGTTTTGATAATTTTTGTATATATTTGGGGTTTGGGTGTTTTATTTTCATTTTTTGCAGGTTGAATGAAGAGATCAAGTTGAAGTAGAGCTAGATCTAGGCCCTTGAGGGTAAGATATAGTCTCTAGAAAATTTTGCAGGGCTACCCATTGAAGATTTTGCAGCAAAATTTAGATTTAGAGGAGATTATTATTATTATTATTATTATTTATTTTTCTGGTTTTCTAAAGGGAGGGTTTCACTTTTTAGGCCTCTTGGGCCCAAATTCAGCCCTCAGAAGACCAACATCCTCATTCTCGTGTCCAAAGTCAACTTAATAACCCCCTGCGTCAACCTTTCTGGCCTCTTGGAGGCAAGCCATAGCCTCCAAGGGCCTTGGTCCTCCCTTCAAGCCCCCACGTTGGGGTTTTAAGGCCTTACGTAGCCTAGCCATGGGATTAAGGAGTCTCGACCACCCTCTGAGACCCTAGATGGCTGCCTTAGGGTTAGCCATGGGATTTTTAGCCCCTAAACCCTAGCCGTTTGCCCCTTTTTGGCAAACGTCCAACCTTTCGAGGCTCTTCTTCTCTAGCGTTAGCCTTTTTCGGTCTCCTCTTGCCTCTTTGATCCCTGATCTGCTCTCCTAGCCTCCTCTTACCTCAACGCTATTCCTTTCAAGCCTAGCGTTGCCCCTCCTTGGCCTAGTTTTCCCTAGTCCCATATCTGAACTTTTCAAGACTGATTCCTTGGTGGTTTTGCAGGAGAAATTTTCTCAAAAACTTGTGTTTTCAGGTGCAAGATCATTGAAGAATTTTTGGGTTACTTGGGCAAGTTGATATTCAAGGCCTTGGGCCTGGGGTTTGATCTCTAAACACTCATTTTGCCTCTGTTTTATTACAACAGTAATAACAATGATATAATAGCCATAAAATCACGTTTGAATTGATTAAAATCACTTAAAAGTGCAAATTTTGATCTCTCTTAAATTTTGGCCGCTTAGGCGTCTTAGATTTAGCTTAGATCTAAAAATTTGTTTGCTGGAATTTTCTGCGTAAATTAGTAAATCAAGTCTTCAATTTTCTGAATCACACATCTAAAGAGGGCTCAAAATTTGATTTTTTTAGTTTCGGTAAAATTTTCCTATTTTTGGGCATATTAGGCGTTGATTTTAGGATCATTAGCTTGTTGATCTGTTGGTTTGTTTACTACTAGAATAAGTTGTTTCAGATCTGATATATTACTGAATACATCATCATAAAGTGGGCTAAATACATAAATTTGCATTTGCTAGCCGTTGGAAAATTTTATGCTTTTTATTTTGGGTAAATGCTATGATATAGAGTGACTTTCGTGCTGCTATCATAAGTCTAATACATTGTTGAAATTTTTTGAAGTATTACCGCTGATTTGATCTAACACTTGCTTGTCTCATTCTAAGTTTACAATTTTTTTTTTTGAATTTTGCATTGAATTTTGCACTAAAAACACTCCTACACTTGAGCTCTAAATCTCTGATCTTGTGATTGGTATAAGTTGCTTTAACACTTGAGATCTAATCAACATCATTGTGTTTGACATCTAATTGAGGCATTGTTAAGAGATCATTGGATAACTGCTCTATGTTAGAGATCATAATCTTAAGAGACTTTAATATCTTGGTTGTTTATCCTAAGCATTTGGCATCTTAAGTTTCATTGCTTATCATTCTAAGTAAGTATCTCAACATTGGTCTTTTGGAATTTTCTAAGCATCTTTTGGAATATTGTTGAATATCGGCACTTGTATCTTTAAGCATCTATCTTGTCTTAAGATTGTTATCTAATCATTATCAAGTACTCTAACTATAAGATAATTCACACTAAGTACTTAAATAACATAAACAATCTTAAATCAAGAAGACTTCACTCAATTTATCTTGCATAAACATCTTAGGACTTAGCTTGCATTCAATAATTTACCTCTAAGCATAAGCTTGGTTTATAGACTCCTAAGGTAACCCTTTTCCAATTAGCTTGAGGGATTCAATTCTTCTGAGTGGTTAACACAGTGACTGTGCAGTTGTCAGAGCCATAGTCTCTGTAGTGCCGGAGGCACTGGGTGGGTGGAACACAAGGGGAGGTATCGTTAATCAGACCACTGTTTGCTTTCCGTTGGTTTCCATTTCACAACCTACTCTGAAGATTGTTTCTCAAAACAATTAAGGGAAAGGTTCTACTTAGACTAGGCATATAATTAAAAATAATCAAGATCATTGCATCACACATAGATCATAGGATTTGCATATCATATAGGATAGTCTATCATATTAATCAGCTGGTTTCCATCTAGTTACTTGGTTTTGATTTAAAATAAGCAAGAATTCTGACTCCATAAGGCACTGGTCTCATTTTAAAATCTAATCTAGTCATTAATCTTGCCAAATTTAACCAAGTAGCTAGGCCACTCATTCGTGTCTCTCAAACAAGTTGGTTTCCAACTTGTTTTCCTTCCCCTCATTTCCATAGGGACTACCCCACATATCTTGATGTTGGGAGATAGCTAGGACGGAGTGGTTAGGGATCAAAGTGACAGGCCCACCTTGAGCGATTGTCGCTATACTTGTACAATCTAGGCGACAACATGTATCAAAGAAATTAATTTTTGGAGGTCCCCCACCAAGGGAATATTGAAAATTTCAAGAAAAATTGGACCTTTGGGCCTTGGTGGTTAAGTCAAAGTCAATTTTTTGAGGAAATTAGCTCAATAATTATTTTTGAGCTAATAAAAAATGGTTAAATGAGAAATTTGAAAATTTCTCAAAAACAAAGAATTTCGATGGTGGAGAGTAAAGGATGATCAAACATTTATCAACGGTCGAGATTATTTTGATGGGGATCAAGCCAACTAGCCGTTATTTTACACTTGGAGGATTTATCTATACATTAAAAGCCATTTGCTTCTAAAAAAACAATAAATTTTGTAAAGAAGTTTTGAGTCAAGCTCTGCTGCTGTAATATTTTTTTGGAAATAATAAAGAAGACTTTGGGGTTTATTCATGGTGGCTCCTCTTCTGCTTCTTGTGGTAATTTATTTTTGGATCGTGTTCTTAATGTTCTATTGAATAATATTTTATAAGTTATTTTTTTTTTAGCCATTGATTGGATTAGCTATTTGCACATGTATCGTGCATTAACTACTGGGTTTAGAGAAAGCATTCTAACTTGATAAATCTAGTAGGTATCTCTAGATCTTGAGGGTTATAGTGTCTATCTAGCCCCTATTGATCTAATAACTTGATCTTAAGTGTGCAGAGATTTTAGGGATTCAGATCTTGGGCATGAGGGGAAGTCTTTGGTTGGACCAGCCAACTCCCAAGACAAGAAAGCTTAAGAGCCCACTTTGTTAAATTTCAAGACTTATCTAACGATTGATTTTACAGAGATTTTGACCATTTCTCACACATTTAAATTATTTCACTCATCTATTTTTATCTATTGTGCATTTAATGAATAGATCTGCTTATAAGAGCCATAAATCATTGTATATATTGTATAATAGAAATTTTGTAAATAATTTAAATTTCTAACCCTTGTATAGATCTGACTTCTTTTGTACATATCTTGTATAAATCTAACATGGGTTGTTTAGATCGAGGATTTAGTTGCTAGGATGTTGTACATAAAGTTCCTTTGCAGGTGAAAACCCCACAGATCTGAGGAAAGGACAAGCTATTTTGAAAATTGGAAGTTTCTCACTCATTCAACTAGGGTTTTGAGGGTTTTTTACAGTATTTTGCTATGTTACCGAATCTGTCCACCCTGGGAAATGGATTTGCGGATCCCCGGATCAGAAACGGATTCGGATCCGGATTCACTTGGATACGCCAGAAAATAGTTTTTTAATGAGTAAAAATATCTTGGTAATAACTTGACCTGGCAGTTTGCCAGTAGTCGATAATGCATTGCACTCTAACCCGGATAACTGCTCGCTGGAAGCTCAGACAGTACGTGCACGTGCAACGAATAAGACGGCCAAGATGATGTGACTAGTATTAATATCATTGGTTTTGGGATCTATTGACTTAGTAATATGATGCTGTGACTTGGTAGTATGACGCCGATACTGGGATTTTATTTATCAGCGAGGCATATGCAGTTTCGCACATTTGAACTCATATAGTTACATATAGTTATAATATTAATTTAATTATAAATATGTTATATTTTATTTACATTAATTTAATTATAACTTTATAAATCTGTTATATTTTATTGACATTAGTTTAGAAATGTTATAAAAGAAGTCATCGTGTTTATATGTTTATATTTTTAGATATGTTATAATATTATAATTTAATTATAAATATGCTATATTTTATTTATATTAATTTAATTATACTTTTATAGCTATGCTATATTTTATTCACATTAATTTAATTAAAACTTTTTAAATATGTTATACTTTATTTATATTAGTTTAGAAATGTTATAATTTTATAAAGTAATTTTCTTGTGTATATATATTATAAATTAATTATTCAAAATAAAAACTTTTTAAATATGTTATACTTTATTTATATTAGTTTAGAAATGTTATAATTTTATAAAGTAATTTTCTTGTGTATATATATTATAAATTAATTATTCAAAATATAAAAAAAATTGTTATTTATTGTCCATATATATTATTAAATTCTTTTTTTTTTAAAATATATCAAATTTGTTATGTACAAGTTTAAAATTTGTACATTATATTTTATATTAAACTTTTATATATTATAAGCCTTATTATTTAATTCATATAAAGTAATATGTGTATTACATTATTATTATTTATCATTTAAATAGTTTTGTAATATTTATAGTTTATAATTTATTTTTTATAAAATAATTAATGCTACTTTAATTATGAAGTATTGTATGTTTTTTCATGAAATTCATTTACACAACTCAGCTTGAGTGGGCCTGATGGTTAAGAGCATGTGTTTCCTCCTATGAGGTCACAGGTTCAAAACTAGAGGGGGTAGAGTATGTATGCCTTTATAGACTTAGCAGTCAAATCATGTGGCTGTGACTTTAAAATTGGATAATAATAATAATAATAATAATAATATAAACGCTATTCTTGTTGATAGGTAGTGATCACAATAAATTTGGACATTAATATCAAATTTTTTATTATAAAAATATATTTATATTAATTGTACTTGCTGTTTCCTTGCCAAAAATCAAGCGGATCCAGATCCGTATCCGAATCTTGGTAACTTAGGTATTTTGACCAGCGTTTCACCAAGGAAAGGGGCCACAAGGGGTTTTGGCATGCATATGTCTTCCTTGAGCCCAGATCTACCATACCCACATGCCAGAATCTGAACGCTCAGCCAAGGAAGAGAAACGCTGGCCTGAAGAGAGGTCTCATGCAGTCTTGGAGATAACATTTTATGATTGCAGGTGGGCACGCCTGTTGGAGTGATTTCACTGGCGTCTACAGGTGGCATCGTAAAAGGAAGGCCTTGGCCAAGTGGTTTGAGTTCTGACCCTCCTCTTCTCATTACTTTTCCTCATTTGCAGTATGAAAACATTTGTTTGCAGTGGTATTAAGCTCATGACATTGGCCTAAAAGACAAATTCTGCATTCATCTAATTTCATTTACATTCTCTAATTTTTGTTTGGCATCTTCATAATCTGCATTTTGAGGTTTGATATACTGCTTCTGAGGTCTGAAAATCTTTGATCTGAAATGCCGCCTTCTAAAGTTTGGTCATAAGCAAATAATGGCATAAAAAGGCTTTTGACAGTCCATACTTTCCATTTGATTTGCTGGTAATTAAGATATCAATTTCATGATCTGATATAGATATAATAAATCTCTAAATAAAAGTCAGCAGTAACTGAGGGCTGTTTAAAATTCACCTTTAATTGGTAAAGATACATCTCTAAAATTACTATATAGCAGTGGCTTAAAACTAATCTTCAGTTTTGTAAAATCGGAAGTTTGTTTGCAAATTGGGTAATCATTTGTTCGGCTCACTTCATACTTTTTGGATGACTGTTACGTAGTTTGGAGAAGTATTTCAAGGTCTGATATAACATAAAAGTGGCATGTCAAAGGACTCTAAACTCATTAAGCATCTCTCTTTTGCCTTGCATCACTAATTAAATTTTTGTATTTAACAAAGTGGATTAGAAGGGCTGCATTCTAATTCCCTCGCTGGCTGCTTCATTGGCATACATCATCTCCATGCATTCACTTGCAGTCATAGGCATTTCTCTCTGTTTGGAGTTGCATTCTGAGTGCTCTCATTAAATCAAGATAAAGTGATAAGTTTGGGACTGTTGTGGCATGTTTGGCATAGAATTAACTCACTGCTGTCATAAGAATTTATTCCTTGCTTCTTTGATGTCATAACTTGCATAAAGGCTCTTTGCATTGGTTAATGTTCCATTAAGTTGTTTTATGATTTCGTAAGAAGGATACTAACACTTTGTTTCTTGTGAGTTTCCTAATCTGAAGATTGCACTAAGTAATTCACTTGACATCAATCTCAAGAATATCTTGTTGAATGGTTTCCATTGGATATGAGCATGTTGGCATCTTTTGTTCTTTCACCTCTACAATTGAATTGGTGTTTCATTGGCATTGTGGTAACTTGTTATTGCTGGTTGGTTTGAGGAACACGAAGCATTAAGCTATCAATCTCTTGAACAATCTTGTTAATTGGCATCTCTTGTTGGAAACCTAAATTGTTCTAATTGGCATTGGGAAGTCTTAACTTAAGAAGTGCTGATTGATAACATTAATAATCTCATAATTGACATTGGTATCTTACGTTGCCTCTAAGAGATCATTGGCTTTATTGCCCTAAGTGAATAAGTTTTCTTATCGCCATTGTTGTCATTAATTGGATATCTATTGAGGATGGTAATCTTCCCTTTGAACATATTGGTAAGTTACTCTTAAGAGCATATATCTTGTAGTCATCTAATAAGCGATCAATTACATCTTGGTTACCTTTTGCATCTCGTTAACTTGGCACATTCTCTTATGGTTAAGATTGTCTCTTGATATCATTGGCAAGTACTTGTTTCCTTAACTCAAGATTTAATCATAGCCTAAGTTCTTGATCATTAAGAAAATCTCAACCTAAGACTCACTCAACATCTGTGCATTGCATCCTAAGTTTAGTTGCATTTAAAAACTTACCTCCAAGCATAAGCTTGGTTGATAGATTTCTAGGGCAACCCTTCTCATCTAGCTTGAGGGACTTAGCAACTCTTTGGTGGTTAACACGGTGACCTTGCAGTCATCAGAGCCACAATCTTTGCAGCGTCAGAGGCATCGTGTGATAGGAGCCTAACAAAAGGTATCATTAATCAAGCCCTTGCATGCTTCCTGTTGGCCTCCTTCCCACAATCTACCTTGGAGCCTAGCTTCAAAACAGTTAAGGGAAGGTCATACTTAGAGTAGGCATTTAATTAAAAATAACCAAGATCTTTGCATCTCACCGAGGTCTTAAGATTTGCATTTCATATAAGTTAGTGAAGCATCCAAGTAGCAGTTGTCCATCCGGTTACTTGGTCTGAATTCAAAAAGCAAGAGTGTTGACTCCATAAGGCACTGGTCTCAAATATAAATTTAATCCAATCGTTAAAATCTTGCTAATTTTAACCAGGTAGCTAGGACACTCAACTACGTCTCTCGGACTCGTTGGTTCCCAACTTGTCCTTCATCATCTCATTTCCACAGGGTCTACCGCCCCTAGGCTGCTGTTGGGAGACAGCTAGGATGGAGAGGTTGGGGATCAGGGTGACGACCCCCGACCTGAGTTGTTGTCGCGGTTCTTGTATAATTTGAGCGATGATAGGGCCCAACTAAAGAGATCCTCAACCAAGTTACTATGTCTGTTGCAAGTCAGATTCCCTAAATTTCACTCCAAAGTTATTGTTGCAGATACCTTACAACCATATCTCAAATCCAAGCTAGTTATGTTTCCATTCTCTAGCCTATGGAAGTCCTTGTAACTACAAGTGAGACTCAATATTGAAGTACACCGAAGGTGTGGTGGTATGACCCCAAGGGGGGCATATATGGTTTTAAATGTATGTGATATGACCCCAAGGGGGGAATACATAGGGTTAATTTGTTAAATGTACATGTAACAATGGTTGGCCTAATAATAAAGGGGCCACATGTACAATGTGTGAATAGTATATATAGAGATCATGTAGTCCTTATTAAGGACGTGATTGGGAGGAATGAATGTATTGGGGTATTTGGAGGAAGTTTTTCTGTTCTTTAAAAAGTTATTGTGTAATTCATCTCTCCTATATATCTTGGAGTTGTGCTCCACTCTTAGAGTTGGTGTACATGGTGTGTACTCTAGTTTGTTATGATATGATCTTGTGGCTTTTTTCTTTCAAACAAGTAACCTTGACATTTTGTTATAACTTTTTTGTTTGTAAAGTTTTAGATAGTGAAATTTTGGGAGCATAAAGTGAAATAGTAAAGTAACTCCGATAAAAATTTCAAGTTTTGGTTCTCTATACTTTTGGAGTTATAGCCTATGAAAATTAGGGTTTCTAACTAGTCTTAAAACTAGTCTCAAATAGGTGCTCTTGGTAAAACAACCATAACTTTTTTTTGGTGAAGTTTCATATTGTGAAATTTTTATGATCTTGAGGATACATATGAAAGTACTATTTTAGGATTTTGTTCACTACACTTGTTGAGATATGGAAGTCAGGGTTTTTGATTAATCTTGAAATTAGTCTCAAACAAATCATTTGAGAATTTTTGCTATAACATTTTTTGGGTGAAGTTTCAAACTTTAAATTTTCTAGGAGCCTGGGGAGACGTAGTGAAGTACTTTTGATAAAAGTGTCATATTTTGGTTCTCTATACTATTTGAGATATAGGCTATGGAAGGTAGGGTTTTTGACTAGCCCTAAAACTAGTCTCAGTTAGGTGTTTTGGGTAAAATAGTCATATCTACTTCTGTAAAAATCCAAATTGAGTGTAACTAGTTGCATTGGAAAGGGGACAATCCATGGTGCTTTGGATCCAAATTTTAGAATAATACTAGAAAAATTGGACATGTGGCATCCAATGTAATTTGACTCTCTAGAAAAGCAAAAAATCAACATGTTTTGTTAAAGTTACAATAAATTTCACTTTTTTACATCAAATTTTGGTTACTCGTGGCATTGTGGAGAAGATATCAAAATACTATATGCCAAAATTTTAGACTAAGAAGGGTTGAAATTGTAGAGATACATTAGGAGTGGCCGACTAGCAAGATAGTCTCTGAATCAGGGTTTTAAAATGTATGTTAACTTTAAATTATCATAACTTTTGATTGGGATGTTTGATTGAGTGATTTAAAAGCAGTTGGAAAGATAAAACATAGTATAATATACTATAGAAAGGATCATAATTATTTGAGATAATTATTGATAACATATTAATCTTGGGAGTTGAGGGTTGTGATTAGACCTCAATTAAGAATTAATGGCAATACTTAATTTTTGTGGAGAGGAAGATAAAGATGAAATCAATCCCAATGAATGGTTGAGAATGATAAAGGAAAATGGTAAGACTCCTCTTGAGGCAAGTGATTATTTTTATTGTGAAAGTTTGGATGTGGTGGATGAGTAGTAATAATAAATGAGATGTCACATGAGAAGTATTTGAAATTTTTTTCTCAGACAAATAGATCAAGGACTCAAAAATAAAAGTGATGCATGCAAATGAAGATGAATTAAATTAAGCTAAAGAAGAAATTCCAAATTACAAAAAGATAAGGAGGAATTAAAGGAAGGCCTTAAGAACAAAGGTGATCAATTGTGTAAGTTGCAATCACACAATGAATCACTCATTAAAGAGGGTAAGAACTTAAGCAAGAAAATAATAGCAAAGGAAATTTGAAAAATGACGAGTCAAGGGAAGAATGAAAAAGAAAGATGAAGAAATCAAAGGTTTATGTAAACATAATCAAATACTTATTAATGATATTAAGAAGGTGAAAAGGCAAACACACGAGTCTGAATAAAAAAATAGGGATAAAAATATTACCACAAAAATTGAAGAGGAAATTTGCAAAAAGGGTTGAAGAATACCTAAATACTAATGAGATAAAATTATAAATGCAATCTAGAATTGAAGAAAGATGTATCAATTTGATAAATGGGGTCACACTCCAAATTCAAAAGGAAAAAGAAGACAAGATTCAAGAAGGCCACCAAAAGATATTTGAAGTTGTTGAAATCCATCTAGAGGACGTACATGTCAAAGATGATGGTATTATCTCCGAGGCTAGAGTAATAAAAAACCAAGCAAAGATGATAGAGGATGCCATTGTCTTTGAAAAGTAGATAGATGTATTGGGGGTGTAGAATGAAGGAAAACCATCAAATGTGAAACCATAACGACATCCTCTCGACTAGGAAAAATTTCAAGGAAGACAGAAAATCGATATCAATGTTATTGAGGGAGAAGATGGAATAATCATCAATATTCATGGAACATAGCATCACACAACTATTATTCAATAGGATATTATTAGAGACCAACAACTACTACATATAATTGGAGAAGTTACAACAACAATACATGGAATCAAAGGAAATTGATTATGCAACAACCAACCATCAAGGATTAGGATAGTAAAGAATTGAGTTTGGATGGATGAATCATCATCAATGAAAAGAACAAAGCAGGAAAATAAGAAAATCATATTACAGGGTTTCATCACGTAAATGCTCTACTTACAAAGCTTTGAGGAGAAATATTTTTGAAGGAGGGTACTATGGTATGACCCCAAAGGGAGCATTTATGGAGTTAAATGTATATGATATGATCCCAAGGGGAGAATATATGAGATTAAATGTACATGTAATGGTTAAATGTATGTGTAATAGTGGTTGGCCTAATAATAAAGGAGCTACGTGTGCAATGTGTGAATAGGTATATAGAGAATGTTAGTGCTCAAACTAGTAGGGGTCCTAGGATGGGATCCTATAGAGAAACTACTAGGTCAAGTGGCAACGATGGAGAAATAACCCATCGTCACCTCAGGTAAAGCTCCCTGCTCTTTACGGACTTTCACCAATATGAGGAGTCCCGATATTAGGGAAATCAATGGGAGAAATGTATCAATGGTGTGTAGTTAGTGATTTGAAGAGCCTATTTAAAGGCGAGACTCAAATGATAGGGATTTCTTGCTTTAGAAGCAAGATGAATACCTCTCCAAGAAGGGCTAGGAGGAAACCTAGACCTAGGGTTGAGGAGTATTTCTCGATAAGAAGTGCCCTAGGCCAAAAAATCCTAGAGGAATAGCGTTTCTAGGCAATCCTTGTGAAACTAGAGTGGCAAGGTTGCGGGACAACAAAGAAGCCCTAGTGGACCCAAGCAAGGTCAAGGGTTTGGGATGAAACTTCAAACAAAGGGTCTTGACCAAATGAGGGAGGAGAAAAGGATTCAGAGATAGGATTTGACTTGAGACTTTAATGCAATGATCCTTGATAAAGCCACTAACTAAAGGAAACCTAAGGAGAATGATTTGCGAGCTAGGGCTTGGCACAACTTGAGATTCCTCTGTCAGAATTAACTTCAAATTTGGAGGACCTCTCAAGGACAGACCAACACAACTCTAGGCCAAATTTCATCAATTTTGGATGGCTACAATGGATTTTGTGTGATGCTCTAGGAAGTCTACTAGGGTTAGGGCTTGGAAGAGAGAAAAGGAGGTGAGAAAAATCTTCGTTTTGGTGATTATCCAGGACTAGATCAGTGCCTAGCCTATTGGGAGAATGGTGTCAATGAAATTCAATTCTTAAATATCCTTATACCCAATCAAGGATTTCCCCAACAACTTCACATGGCCCTAGAGGCAGCAACTAGGTTACTAGGAAAATTTATACTTCTTTGATGCTGCAATTGATGACTTATCAAGGCATTTATGAACAATCATATACCCCTAGGACAATCATTCACTATACTTTGCATTAAACATATGAAAAACCCTCACAAAGACATGATTCAATAAACTTATATTTCATTAATGCAGCTACTCCAGCTTCATGAGCGAAAATTCCCATACATTACACATGTGACATAGATCAGAAATAAATCATGAAAAAAACACTTACGAGTATAGAGAAATCTTCCAATCATCAATAGAGACAAAAATCAAAGCTCCAAGATTAAAGATAAGCCTTTCCAATCATCGAAATGCATCAAGATTCCAATTCGTCCATCAATAGGTCTAGCGAAATTCTCAAGAAGAGATAATGACCCAAATCCAAGTGATGATCAAATGAAATAATCATCACATCAATATATATCCTCCCTAAGGTGTTTGATTTGCCTAATTAGGCCTAATATTGCCCAACTAATAAAATAATGTGCAAAAATAACATTCCTTGGTGACAAGCCCACCACGATAGCTCTATAATACCAAAATAAGCCTCCTAAAAGGGAAAAATAATAGATATAATAGGTCGAAGGGCCATTAAAAAGGCCTAATGGAGTCCAATGTGGGCCAAGATGAATGAATGAGCTCCAAACATAGTGATAAAGCGGGTGCCTATAGGGGCACAAAGTATCCTCATGGGTCTCCAAATGGATCTAACAATCCTATATCCCATCTGTAAAGGGCTGAAAGAATGATGCAAGCCCTCCCATTGTCTCCCATGGTGAGACACATTGTCATTAGGGCCTTGGATCAATTGCCAAGTGTGTGGTGCAAGAGTGTAGCTGGTTGGGCAAGGTGGTCTAGCTCCATCATCATCGTCAAATAGGTGGAACACGACCAAGCAATGGATGACGTTGATGGATCCCATGATGTGGTAATCTGCTCTCTGCTATAGTGGAGGCCCCTGGATCTCAACACTCACCCTACAAATTCCAATATGACCCTCTGGAGGGCTTGGACGCTGTATAGGGAGACCAAACCCTAGATGAAGACGCACTTGCAATCCTATATAAGATGCAATGCGTGTCCTCACCTTCCAATACAACAAATCATTTGTGCAATTGAGTAAATGAGCTTACAAATCATGGAACCAAGTGGACACTTCATAGTGGCATGCCCTTCCATAGTGGGCTTTAGAACATGCAAGTGTTTCCAAGTTCAAGAAGAAGGTTAACCAAGGGCCCTATTAGGTGGTTTCAACCTCCCAAGGGGAGTAACATGTATATGGTACATCCTTCAAATGGGAGGTGGGAGGTGGCATGTGATATAATGATGGAATAAAGTGGGGCATTAGGGGAAGGCTCCAAGCCACATGCCACAGTACAAGGGTAGCTATAATAAGGGAAATACACACTTGGGTGTATGAATGTACGAGGGAGCAATCGTGCTACATGAGTTACCCCGACCTTTGTTTTTTTACCCTTCTTCCTATGCCTTTTTCCTTTTATTGATTTTTCTTTTATAACTACTCAGGGCTCCAGGGGATGAGAGCATGTTGTGTGAGATATAGTAGTGGACACCCCCATGAGGTGGGGTAGTTCATCACCCACCAGGGGTTGGGACAATAATGGGTTCCTTACTGATGAAGGGGGCCAACACAAGGGTCCCTAGGAACCAGGCTGATGGCCATAATGACAGGGGTGGAGCTCATGTTTGGCTTTTTCCCATGAGTTAAATTTGTATGTCCTGGCCATCTTTCGCATTTTATAGTACCTTTCTTGTTGAGAGTGGCCAAATTATGATTTTTCTTTTCTTTTTAGTTGCATCAACCTCCGGGGCATCGTTCCAGGCCCGACCCAAGGTGTGGACAAGGGGGGGGGGGTAACTCCTTGTGGACCCAACGGACAAATGTGGACCCTGATGGGAAATATGGTGAATGGGGTTATAATGAGCGGAGGGGAGAGATGTATATAGTGTCGGGAAGCGGGACCATGCACCCAAAATCGAGGTTTTTGATGTAGTGCCATCCCTAATGCTAGTAGCCAATAAAGGAGATCCCATGGGACTAGGATACAAAGTTAACCAACCATCAAATTGGATAAAGGAGACAAGAGTACAAACCAAGCCCACTATTTCTGCTGAATTCCCCCACTAATCCATGCCCAAGAGCGTCCATGATAAGTAAAAAAAAAATACCCAACTACACAATGAAAAGCCATACCTTTGGGGTTGGAAGGCCCACCTTCAAACATACAATCATGACAGATGGGTGAGGGAGCATATGGCTGGCTTAGGTGGTGGAGATATTGGCACATTGAGCTATCTGGTCGCTGCAAGGGGTTGCTGGCTGCCGGCTTAGGACCATCTAGGAGAATTTTTTTCTCTTATGGATACTACTCGTAGGTGGTGGGTAACATTTGGATCCAACTGGGACATGATCTCTTAGAAGAGTGCACTAGCGTACTCGAATGGGGAGGTCACGAGAACACCAACAATCTCTTGGTACGACAGACCCGTTACCTGCACATATCAAAGACCAATCACATAGGGCAACATGTTTTTGTGGCATCTCATGATCACCCATGCTTATATTAGGCCATAAAAATCAACAAGAATAAAGTTTATTTTAGATGCAATTTTAATCTAAACGCAACTACTTTAGCATGATGAAAAGATATGTTGTTATTTCTAATGCAAAAATCATTATGCAATGCATCCTACCCTAGCATGCATATTATCTCAAGCAAAGACTAAGTGTAATCAAAGAGCTAGTGGAACGGACATATCATTAGATCAATATAAACATGTCGACCTATATGATTACCCATGTAATAGGTCCAAAAGCCGACATAGAAACACTCATAGTGGATGATGCGGGTGAGAGGCAGGAAAATATGATGTCCCTGTGATATAGAAAGAAGTCCTCTATGAAGGGAAAGATACCCACATAGAGGTTCAATGCCTCTTCCAAACACAAAATAGATGAATTGGTGACCAAGCTCAAGAACTCCCTATCACGATCATTGTTCATAATGTTACACTTTGCGGATGCCACAAGGTCATGATGGGAGGGGAAACGGGACTGAGAAAGGGAAGGGGCACAACAATTAGGTTGCTCAATGTGATGGTCGCATTGGAGAGGGTCAGTAATTGTGTGCTCATAATCCTGCAGGTATGTCTGAGAAGGGAAAGTTTATCTAATGAAGGGTTCTTCCTTGACGTTATACTCAAAGAGGGGGGAAGGTTTCATCAATATTAGAGATGGTATGAGAACGAGACAGGTAAGGGTTCATGGATAAAGAATCCATGTCATTGGGATCCTGCAGAGGGAAAGGAAAAGTAAGGCCTTTGACAGTGTCATGATCGGTATCATAAATGGGGCCTGCTACTTCCAATGAACCCTCTTCATACAGGGGAAAATAGTGATCCTCCCTTTCAATGGTGTGAGTGGATATATCATTATGAGTAATGTCCTGGAGAAAAGGGAAATCAATTTCAACCTCATTTTCCTTGTTAGTATCATAAACAATGTTCCACCAAGACTCTGGTGTGGGGAGACGTGGGTGCGGGGAGACGCACAGGGGGGACGTGTGGGAGTACCCTCAAAATTTAGGGAAATTTCGAGGGTGCAGGGGGCGTCAGGGTACATAATTTTTAATTTTATCTATATATATATAATTCAAGTTCATATTCGTTGTTCAATAATGAAAGCATAAATATTAAATAGACTAATAGTAATATGGATACCAATACATTGAAAATTGAAATTTGATCCACACATAAAATTTAAATTCATAATTGAATTAGATAATGACATACATTGATCCATCCTCATCATTCATTTTGATACATACATCGTTCATATGACACTCTTATTCATCCATACCATGAGAATCAAATAAAAAAATTCAATAATGAAATATTCAAATACATTGATCCATATCATTCATCATTCTACAATCTACATGATTTTAAAATTAAATTCATCATTCATCATTCTAGAATCTAAATTGAAAGCAAAACATGTTAGTATATTACTATATACTGTATATTAGATACTGAAGTTTTGAGGGGATGCCCAGATGCACCCCTTTTGGGGAGTCTCATCCCCCACACCAGGTAAATGCACTCCGTTGCGTCTCCTCAAGACTCCCCAAAAAGGGTGCGTGGGGAAACACACCCCCAGTAGACTCCCCGCCCTAGGTGCGTGGGGTGCGTGCACCCAACCTTGGGGGATGTGTCCCACTGATCATAAATAAGCCTTTTGTTGAAGTGAAATGATAGTCGATATCCCATTTTGCCTTGTTTATATGGAAGAATTTGGAAATGTTGATATCACAAGGATCCACATTAGCATTATCCTCTAGCGTCTTTTCTTGAATGAGAGACCCTACCTCATCATGTTCATCTTTGTGGACTTCAATACCGATTCCCACATCAGGATCTTCCAACAATTATTTACTTGCTTGGTCACCTTGATTTTCCTCAAAATCTCCCTATTTGCTAGGCAAGTAAGATTCTTCCTTTGAGGTTTTGTCATATGTAATGAGAGGAGGACTATCCCCAGGGATCAAAGGGACACCAACAACTCTACACTCTAAGGTATATCCCTGATTGTCATCCCTTAGCTCATGTTGATTATACAAAAAAGGATCTATTTGATCTCCTGTAAAGGAAGCTTCTTTCTCTTAGATAGAAAGGCCACTGTCTTGGCATGGGGTGATGTTGCATCTTCCCAAGAAGACATCTTCAAATTTATCATAACCAACAACACTTTTAGGGGGAAGACTGTTATACCAATCTTTAACTTGATCTTCAAGTGATAGAGAAAATAACATCATAATTGTATCATCATTCTTGATTCTATATGGTGCTAGGTACCAGAAGAAGTCATCTATGTGGGCATTAACATCTTGATTGGGACTTCCTTTGAACCTAAGCATGCAATTCTTAATCCATCTCTTTATTTTTGGAAGCTTTAGAACTTCTCTAGGATCAAGGTTATCATAGGGAGATGGAGGGACACCACGCTCTCGACAGAAGTCCATTTTCATATTTTTGCATACTAAGAAATGTGGAGTCGTCAAGGTGAATTTTGATGCCTTGATAGGTGCTTGCTTCACCCTACAAGCATTAACCTTGAAGTTCAATGAAGAACTAGGGCTCTGTTCTTCCAATGGAGTCGCCAAAATGATATATCAATAATGTCGTAAGGGAAACAAGACACACGTCTCATGTCCCCGACAACGTTGCCAAAAATGTTCAAACTAGCAGGGGTCTTAGGAGGGGATCATATGGAGCAGCTACTAGGCCAAGTGGCAACGATGGAGTAATAACCCACTGTCACCTCAGCTAAAGCTCCTTGCTCTTTACAGACTTTCACTAATGGGAGGAGTCCCAATATTAGAGAAACCATTGGGAGAAATGTATCAATGTTGTGTAGGTAGTGATTTCAAGAGCTTATTCAACAGAGACTCTAATGATAGGGATTGCTTGCTTTATAAGTAAGATGAATGGCTCTCCAAGAAGGGCTAGGAGGAAACCTAGACCTAGGGTTGACGAGTATTTCTTGATAAGAAGTGCCGTAGACCAAAGAATCCTAGAGGAATAGGGTTTCTAGGCAATCCTTGTGAAATTGGAGTGACAAGGTTGTAGGACCACAAAGAAGCCCTAGTGGACCCAAACAAGGTCAAGGGTTTGGGATGAAACTTCAAACAAAGGGTCTTGACCATGTGAGGGAGGAGAAAAGGATCAAGAGATAGGATTTGACTTCAGACTTTAATGCAATGATCTTTGAGAAAGTCGCTAACCAAAGGAAACCTAGGGAGAATGATTTGCGAGCTAGGGCCTGACACAACTTGAGATTCCACTGCCGGAATAACTTCAAAATTGGAGGACCTCTCAAGGACAGACCAACGCAACTCTAGACCAAATTTCATCAATTTTGGATAGCTACAATGGATTTCACGTGATGCCCTAGGAAGCCTACTAGGATTAGGGTTTCGAAGAGAGAAAGGAGGTGAGAAAAATCTTCATTTTGGTAATCACCTAGGACTAGACTTACGCCTAGCCTATTGGGAGAATGGGAGTCAATGAGATTCAATGTTTAGAGATCCTTATACCCAATCAAGGAGTTCCCCAACAAATTCGCATATCCCTAGAGGCAACAACTAGGTTACTAGGAAAATTTATAATTCTTTGATGTTGTAATTGATGACTTATCAAGGACATTATGAACAATAAAATACCCCTAGGACAATCATTCACTATACTTTGCATGAAACGTATGAAAATCCCTCACAAAGACAAGGTTCAATAAACTCGCAGTTCATTAATGCAGCTACTCCAACTTCATGAGCGAAAATTCCCATACCTTACGCATGTGACATAGATCAGAAATAAATCATGAAAAATACACTTACAAGTATAGCGAAATCTTCCAATCATCAACAGAGACAAAAATCGAAGCTCCAAGATTAAAGATAAGCCTTTCCAAACATCGAAATGCATCAAGATTCCAATTCGTCCATTAATAGGTCTAGCGAAATTCTCAAGAAGAGATAATGATCCAAATCCAAGTGGTGATCAAATGAAATGATCATCACATCAATATATCCTCCTTAAGGGGTTCGATTTGCCTAATTAGGCCTAATAATGCCCCAACTAATAAAATAATGTGCAAAAATAACATTCCTTGGTGACAAGCCCACCAAGATAACTCCATAATACAAAAATAAGCCTCCCAAGAGGGAAAAATAATAGATACAATAGGTCGAAGAGCCATTGAAGAGGCCTAATGGAGTCCAATGTGGGCCAAGATGAATGAATGAGCTCCAAACATAGTGATAAAGGGGGTGGCCCCTTGATATCCAAGCAAATAACCTGTGGTGCCCCCAAGTGGTTATGGGGGCACAAAGTATCCTCATGGGTCTCCAAATGGATCGAACAAGCCTGTATCCCATCTGTAAGGGCTAAAAGAATGATGCAAGCCCTCCCATTGTCTCCCATAGTGAGACACATCCTCACCTGGGCCCTAGATCAGCTGCCAAATGTGTGGTGCAAGAGTGTAGCCGGCAGGGCAAGATGGTCCAGGTGCATCATCATCGTCAAATAGGTGGAACATGAGCAAGCAATGGATGACAGTGATGGATCCCATGATGTGGCAATATGCTCTCTGCTACAGTGGAGGCCCTTAGCTCTCAACGCTCACCCTACAAATGCCAATATTACCCTCTGGAGGGCTTGGACTTTGTATAGGGATACCAAACACCAGATGAAGAGCCACCTGCAATCTTGTATAAGATCCAATGCATTTTCTCACCTTCTAGTATAACAAATCACTAGTGCAATTGAGTAAATGAGCTTACAAATCATGGAACCAAGTGGACACTTCATAGTGGCATGCGCTTCCATAGTGGGCTTTAGAACGTACGAGTGTCTCCAAGTTCAAGAAGAAGGTTAACCAAGGTGGTTTCAACCTCTAAGGGGAGTGACATGTCCATAGTACATCCTTCAAATGGGAGGTGGCATGTGATATAATGATGGAATGGAGTGGGGCATCTAGGGAAGGCTCCAAGCCACATGCCATAGTACAAGGGTAGCTATAATAAAGGAAGCACACACTTGGGTGTATGAATCTAGGAGGGAGCGATTGTGGTACATGAGTTTCCCGACCTTTGTATTTTTACCCTTCTTCATATGTCTTTTGCCTTTTGTTGATTTTTCTTTTATAATTGCTCGAGGCTCCAGGGGATGAGAGCATGATGTGTGAGATATAACAGTGGCTACCCCCTTGAGGTGGAGTAGTTCATCACCCACTAGGGGTTGGGGCAATCATGGATTCCTTACTGATGAAGGGGGGCAACACAAGGGTCCCTAGGAACCAGGGTGATGGCTGTAATGATAGGGGTGGAGCTCATGTTTTGCTTTTGCCGACATGCCAAATTTGTATGTCCCAACCATATTTTGATTTTGTAGTACATTCCCTGTTGAGAGCGGCCAAATTATGCCTTTTCTTTTCTTTTTAGCTGCATCAACCTCCAGGGCATCGTTCTAGGCCCAACCCAGTGTGGACAAGGGGAAGGGGAGGCTAACTCCTTGTGGACCGAATGGACAAATGTGGATCCAGATGGGAAATATGGTGAATGGGGGTTATAATGAGCAGAGGGGAGTGATGTATATGGTGTCAAGAAGCGAAACCACACACCCAAAAGCAAGGTTTCCCATGTAGTGCCATCCCTAGAGCTAGTAGCCAATAAGGGAGATCCCACGTGACTAGGATACAAGATTATCCATCAAATTGGATAGAGGAGACAAGATTACAAACCAAATCCACTCTTTCCGCCGAATCCACCAACTAATCCATGCCCAAGAGCGACCATGATAGGTAAACAAAAATACCCAACTACACAATGAGAAGCCATGCCTTCGGGGTGGAATGGCCCACCTTCAAACATACAATCATGATAGATGGGCAAGGGGGCATATGGCTGGCTCAGGTGGCAGAGATATTGACACATCAAGCTATTTGGTGGCAGCAAGGGACTACTAGCTATTGGCTGAGGACTGTCTAGGAGAATTTTTTTCTCATATAGATACTACCCACAGGTGGTGGGTAACATAGACCATACGACCATTATTAAGGACATGTAATTGTCGATGTATGAATGTATTTGAGTATTTGGAGGAGGTTCTCCTATTCTTGAAGGAGTTATTATGTAATTCATCTCTCTTATCTATCTTGGAGTTGTGTTCCATGCTTACATTTGGTATACATGGTATGTACTCTGGTTTTTTTATGCTATTTTAAGTCTTCAATTCATAAAATGTGGTGTCCTTTGTTAGTAAATTGAAAGATGTAGGGCATAAATAATAGATTTTACCCAAATTTACCACAAAAATGACAAATTGCAACCGCAATAGCCAAATAAAGAACTAAATAACACAAAATGTTATAACTTTATTAATGGAAGCAATATTCACTGTCCTTTTCAAGGGGGAAACCTCCAATTAAGCCTTTGATTACAATAAACTTTACAACACATCTCATTGCATTGTTTTACTTCTCCTTGTATTACTATCAACCCTTACGAACATTCCGAAGAAGAAACTTTCTAGTAGGTAGAACCTTCTAGCAATCCTTCTTACATTTATTGTTTTCACACTACTACATGGGCCTTATTTACTAGATATGGTGTCCATACATAGGTATTCATAGCAACCTATCTATCTACGTAAGGGTTAGGGATTAGGACCTTAATATGCCTTATTGTTTGAAAAGCAACATTGTCCTCAAGCCTAGAGATGTGGGAGTTGTTGGAGGATCTCTGTTGGTTCCCATGTGGCATCCTTGGGTGGTGTATCTCCCATTATATTAGGACCTCCTAGATAGCGTGTTGGTGGAGACTGTTACCCACCAAAATGGGTAACCCCATAGGGGAAATGTTTCTCCTGCATTTGATAGCTAGCTAGACAACCAACTAGCCAACAACCCTTGACAACCACTACCTAACAATGATATGCCATGTGCCTCCAGCTCCGCCATTTGCATCAGCCATGTGCCTCTCACCGTCTAACATTTGCACTTGGATGAAGGTGGGTTGCTATTGAAAAAGTAGTTTGATCATGCAATCAGGTGCTTATACTTGTTTGTTTTGAACATTTAGTATGGATAAAGGGGTGATTTGGAAGATTGATCGATATTGATTGTAATTTTGTTCTTTCACCTTACTGGGGGGTTAATATTTATCCCTAGTCTAGTGGGACCTCCCTTAAGGCCCCTTAAGGTTATAGGAAGGACATTACCTGGAGGACCATGATTGAGATAACGTGTTCGTTATTCCCTATACCATACTTGACACTTTCGATGACACATTACAAGTCCCATATCTCACCTCCATTCTTCGTGTCTAACTTGTCATTAGTTCTTTAGGATCTGGCACCCATATGTTCACATTCGTTGAGTAGGGCTGAAAACTTTGCCTTGGAGGTTGATGTAGCTAAAAGAAAAGAAAAAACATATCATGGCCACAACAAAGCAAAAAAAAAGAAAATCAAAATGCAAAAGATGGACGAGACATAAAGATTAGCACATGTGCAAAAGCCTAGCATGAGCTCTACCTTCCTCATATGGTCATCACCTAGTTCCTAAGCACATGATGCTCCATTTCATTAAAAATGGACCCTTGCATGTCCCAACCCTAATGAGTGATGAACAAAATCATCTTAAGGGGTAATAAAACCGCTACATCATAAAGAGAAAGCTCTAACCCTTGAGCTATATGTGGTAATACAAGGAATAATCAAGAAGTAAAATGCGCACAAGAGGGGTGGAAAAATTAGTCCGAGTAGGTAACTTATGCCTCCACGCATGCACCCTCCTTTACATTCATACGCTTAGGATGTGGACATCCCCATTGGTTGGTCCTCTTGACCATGGCACTTGGCCATGAAGCCTTTTCCCCTTCATCACCACATTATTCACAGTGCACACTAACACCTATTGATTGAGGGATTGACCTTGGAATTGTCACTTCCCCTTGAGGGTTGGAAGAAACTAATAGGGTTGGCAATTAACCAGCTCTACCAAGGTAGGGAACACCTTTACGGGACTTGGTCTAGTTAGATATTGGAAGGTGATCCTTGTTTGAAACGTTAATATGCCCTTAACATCAAAGTTTGGTCCACTTAGATGCATTGCTGAACTTAGTCTCTGATGGATGGTTGCTTTCACTTGAGTCCATGTTTTTGTCAAGTGGTCCACAACAGCCTAGGCCTTGAGGGCACCCACTCCACAGGTACCTGGGCCTTTCAGAGAAGTACATGGCCTTAGCAAATGTAGCGTTGAGAGACTAGCGCCTTCTGATAGCATGAGCAAATTGTTAATTTCTAATACCAACCAGATTTATTTTCTCACGACAAATTAATTTATCCCCAACAATTTATTTGTTAACCCAAATAAACATTGATTTACCCAAAATTAAAATCACTAGTATTTTTAACTTCTAGAATTAAAAATAAATAAACCAAAGAGATCAATTACACATTGCAAAATTAATCAACCCACAACAATTCTCCGTCATTTCATTATCCAGAAAATCTGGGTTTTTTGACCCACAGAGATACAAGGAAAAATGTAAATATGGAATTTGCAACTCGGCTCCCTCAGAATGAATTCAACCCAAGTGAATTGGCCTCCAGCAACTCGATTTGCTCCCTCCAACAACAAGATCTGTGCCCTGCCGTTGATGCGCACTGGGAAAAACCCAAGACTCCAACAACTCAACCTCCTCTAGACAGGTACAATCTCCCTCTGACAACTTGGCCTTGAAATATCCTCCTACTCGGTCTCCTTGGATTCACACGAATCCACTCACACTTCTCCTTCTCTGCACCCTAGTCCACTGAGCCACTCTCACTTGAGAGAAAATTGCTCTCTCTTCGTGATGACTCGCTCACACAACTTGTGCTCTTCGTCTTGTAGTCTTCACCTCCTCGCTAGGCTTCCTCTATAATCTTCATTGAGTCCAAATCCCTAACCCCAATCTCCCTTCTAGAACCATATTGAAGATTAACGATTGAGATTATTTCTAAGTCACTTAAATAATTAATTTATTTATCCTTAGAAAATAACCCAATAGTCGACAATAATTAATTTACTTTAATTATTATAATTTTCCTAAGTTAGACTTATGAAAGAAGACATAAATCACTAGAAGAGGCAAATAATGTTTTCCACATGCTAAGACACCAAGGCGATGTAGAAGACCTTCCAATGCTACTCACATAACACTCCCTCCTAGCAAGGGATTCTCCACCACACCCAGCTTAGAAACTTTCCCTTCACTAGAGGCTTCGTGAGAACATTAGCCATTTTCCACCTTCAAATGTTGTAGCAAGCCCAGGTTTCTCTTTCATACTCATTTGTACTCCATTTTGCTTGGAAATAAATAAAATGGCTCAGAGTTTTGGTGCATTTCCTCTTGTGTTGTGATTTTCTGTGTATGTGTTGAATTTCCTAGTTGTTATATTGCATGTTTTTGTTGTTGACTTAATATTTCTGTTAGGAATATTACAAGTTTTGTTCAAAGTTTTCATGTGGCTAGCTCCTTTTCCATGAGTAACAGGGGTTGGTGTGGCATCGTCTCGAATTATCGTGGTCAATCACGATAGGTCATCTTCTGAGAGGGATAACTTTATCATACGAGCTCTGAGTGAGGCGATTCTTGTATCGATGGAAAGATATTGGTGTATAGATTATGGAATCTAGGTCCATAGCAAGTTTGGACCCCAAACGATGGTCATTTAAGGCCTCAAAATGGCTCTTGAAGTTTCAAACCCTAATTCGCCAAACTGGGACCCGTCGGTAAAAATGGCTTTGTAAGTTGATTCCTTTAGTTTTTCAAATATAAAAGCATTGAGATGGATGAAAAGTAAAATAATGATCCAATTTGGATCATACTTTCATGTTTTGAGAGGCTTTTGGTCCCCAAAAGCTTTTAGTAAATAAGGTGAGGAAAATTTTCATCTACCTTCTCCTTGGAGTACCATTTAGCTTTTCCTGGAAGTTGTCCTTTCAACCCAATTTTCCAAAGGTCATGCTGCCCTTGTCTTGTAGTTTTGGACCTCTTTTACAAAACTGTGCCCTTTATCATCTCTGCCTGAGCATTTGGTGCTAAGTCCTCTATGGAAGGAAGGACTTGCTCCTCCTCCTGATCCAACATGGAAGGCTCATAGAGTTTGACATTTTTCACATTCACCATTGAGTAAATGTGCATGTATGGGGGTAGACTGAGTCTGTAGGCATTATTTCTCATGTTTTCTAGTATCTCAAAAGAACCATATTGTAGACCCTTTATTTTCTTACTAGGACCGTATAGCCTCTCTTTCAATTGTAATTGTTACCGACCAAAAGCGGGTGACCCCTAGGAGAAGCTTTGCTTCTATTCATCTCTTCCAGCTAGCAGCCCTTGAGAGCCACTTTGTAGCCGATGTGATGTGCCATTCCTATCTCTGCCACCTACATCAATGATATGTCTCCTTGCCCATTTGTCAAGGGCACATGTTGGAAGCTGGGCTTCTGATCAAAAGGTACTTTATTAATTATGCAATCGGGTGCTTATGATTTTTTTTGGGCATGTTGACATGGATTATGGGGTAACTTGGAAGAAATAAGGGTCTTGGTTGTAGTCTTGTTCCCTCACCTTCAATGGGGGGTTAATTTTCAATTCTAGTCCAGTGGGACCTCCCCTAATGGTCCATAACTTTAGGAAGGGGCTAAAATCAAAGTCAATAGCACATGTATATATTAGAGGTCATTTCATTTGGTCTCTCATCATCATCACACTTGGAAATTCGGCCTCATTGAAAAATTCGGCCTATCTAGTGAATTCACACTTGTTCTCTTGTGGAAGAGTTGGATCTATTCGATACATTTTGACATTTGCAGCTTATTCTTGGATGTTTCTTGGAGCAATTCTTTCGATAATGGAAGGAATTATTGCATGTTATCTTGTATGTTCTCTTTATTATTGAATATCTGTTTTTATATGTCTAATGTAGGGAAATATTGTTTCTAGGTTATGGTAAAAATGTGCCCTAATTTGTTGAAGATTAATTGAATTGATATCTGGATAAATATTGCATACATTACTCATGTATAACATGTGAAGAATAGTCCTAGTGGTGAACTCATTGTAGCTCTCCCATAAAAATCCACTTTTCATAGAGTGGGTAAATGCTTGAAATATGCTTGCTAGGGCATCAAATTTAAGCCTCTCTGAAAACAAGTTTAGCTAACTTAAATCATCCTAGACTCAATTCTCCCAAGGAACAAGGCACTAGTCCAACTTGTTGGTGATCAATCTCATTCTTTATCCATCTTTTCTCTCTTAATTTCGGTCTTTTCAAGGCTAGATAAGTGATCTCGGGCTTTGTGCGAATTTCTAGGGAGGGATGATTTTGGTGGTTGGAGAACCTAAACATTAAGTGGGTAGGGTTTGCCACAAAACCTATCAATTTGGTGGGCATCAACTTCATTTTCATCCATAAATTCTTTTGCCCTAGGTGTTTGCCCTAAGAGGGAAAGCCTAGTTTTTCTTCCCTCAACTTAAGGACTTCCTTGAAGGTTTCATGAGCCTTGGCCTAGCTAATATACATTGTAAGAAACCTTTTCTCCTTGCCTTGATCTTGAATTACTCCAACACTTGTCAAATCAATCAAACCCTAGGTTTTGTGTCTTCATTTCTAGGTATCTTCATAAAAAGCGAATTGCTTTCTTGTGAAGCCTTGAACCAAAATTGTCTTTCTTGAAGACCTCCTAGCAAAATCATTTCACTCTAAGCTTAGAATACCTATTATAAGTGATCTCTTTCCTATCGTGACTCCTCCTGTTGGTGAAAGTTCGTAAAGAGCAAGGGGTTTTGGCTGTGGTGACAGTGGGCCCCTACCCCATTGTTGCTTCTTGGTCTATTTTATACCTTGTAGGGTTTCCCTCTCCAAGGCCTGCTAGATTTTGCTGCAACATCTTTGGCATTGTTGCTGGGGAGGAAGCAAGTCTATCTTCCCCTAGATTGAAACATTTAAGCTTCTCTCCATTTGAAGAGGTGCTTTCTTTGATGACAAGATAGATCCTCTTCTGGCGACTCCTAAATTGCTTGGTTTTGAGTGTCCAGAGAATAATATTGAAGAAAACGTGGTTCCAAGGACTAGAGTTGCTACTAGAAGGGGTGAGCATATTCCATCCCCTATTAGGCAACCTCTATTTCTTCACACCAATCCTAATCCTACTCTTAACCCTAACCCTAATTACAATATCCCTATGGCTAAGAGGTGGAATCTTGCATACTTCAAAGTTCAAACCTTTGAACATTGCTATCTTTCCTGGAGCCCCTGATCAATTACTTGAGAAACACCATGGATGGTTGCCCAAATTTGATGGATGTGTTGTTATGTCTGCTGAAAGACATGCCAACAACTTCCTTTGGGCCATTCGTCCTTGGAATATTGATGAGGAAGATAGTGTTATGATGCTATTTGCATTAACATTTGAAGGTGATGCTAGGGATTACTATGTTAGCTTACCTCAAGGAAGCATTGCCAATTTTGATCAATTTGAAGAAGCTTTCAAGAACAGGTGGGCTTCTGATTTAGATGGTGGTATGGCTCTTGATAAGTTCTTTGCAATGGCTAAAAATGATAAAGAAAGTGCTAAGGAATACATCCAAAGGCTTGACAATCTTCTTAGGGAGATCCTTGATAGGCTCAAATTTAATGATGCTATTATCTTGAAAGGTTTATCAAGTCATCCCGTGGACATCTAACATATGCCCTTAGAGATAAAAATCCTATAACCTTGGCTGAAGCTAAGGAGACACTCATGGAAGTTGAACAAAACATGAAGTTGCACATGTTGAAATGTTCAGCTATCCTAGGGCAAAAATTGAGACCAAGTTGAAATCAAAGTCTCAACTTGAGGAAGTGGTTTTGGCCTTGGCCCAAAGGGTTGGCAAGCTGTCTGATGATGTCAATATTGGTAAAAAATCCATCATGAATATGGTGACTATTCTTAAAAGAGATAAAGGGTCAAAGTCAAATGATCCTCCTAAGAATCAGTTCAACAAGGATAAGTCCTTTTCTAAGAAGAATATTGAGGGAGACCTAGGTACTCAACAAAGTATCCCTATCACCCTTGCCCCAACCAATATGCTAGGACAAGAGGAGGAGGCCCAGGAGAACAAATCTAGTGAACAAAGTGAGGAAGAGGAGGAACCCGAGCAATTGAACAATGTAGATGAAACTCACCCATATAACATTGTTCTTGGGAATAGATATATCCATCCACAACCTAGCCAAGTTAAACTCAAAGATGAGTAAGAAGAAGAGTTGTTCGCCGTGGAAAGTAGTGGGATATCTAAGGGTTTGCAATACTCTAGAAAGAATGAGAAACAAGCCCAAACATGCTCTAATGCAAGTCCTCAAGAAAAGGAACCTCCTAAGGAAAAACCCAAGCACAAATCCAAGGACCATGAAATTGAGTTAGTTGTTGATGCTTGTAGTGCTGTGGGAAAAATGACTATGCAGGTTCCCATAGAAGAGATAGTACAACTTGCTCCCCATAGAAGGCAAGTCAAGAAGGCTCTTGGGCTAGGTGATGAACTCAATGATCCCTCTATTTTATTGCAAAACATGCACTTTGATAGGACAAACCCTAATTGCGAGCCCTTCTTGTTGACTTTAGCCATTAATAGGTTGCTTCTCCATATTTATATGCTAGATTTGGGGGCTTCTGCCAATATCATGCCCTTAAAGGTTATGCACCGATTGGAATTGGATATTACTAGACCTTATAGGAATGTTTGTGGCTTTTATTCCAAGTCGATTCCCATCCATGGGCTCATTAAGGATTTGAAAGTTACTATAGCTGTTAACAGGGATATTTCTGCGCTCATGGATGTTGTTGTTATTAATATACCTAACGTATGGGGAATGCTTTTATCTAGGAAGCGGGGTGCCTTAATTGGTGGCCAATTACAAATGGACTTATTGTATGCCACTATTCCCCAGCTTGATAGGACGCCATTCATTCTTTACATGGAACCCCAACTTCCAAATCATGTGGAAGATATGGACCCTTTCCCATATCTTGGGCAATAACTTGGAACCAAAAGTCTTGGCCCTCCTATTAGCTAATCCAAGCCTATTAATTGGTCCCCTTCTCAAGAAGTTTGCCTTATTAAGAGACCTAATCCTAAGCTAACCATACTTAAGAAATAATGGGTGCAAAAGCCTAAAAAGGAATTCAAGGTTGGAGAAATGGTTTTAGTTGACAAGCATCCCATCCTTGTTAAGATTCATGGAAAGGTTGGTGTGGGTTACTTCTATATAGCTAGGCTTGATGGTGAGCTTTGGCTCGACTTGGTTAAAGATAACTGTATTACCCCTTTCTTGGATTCGTGATATCACATGTTATGCATGGTAGTGTAGGTGCATTGTATGTTCCTTTTGTATAGCTAACATCATCATATCATGTTCTCATGCTAGATTAGGTTGCATGTAGATTAGACTTGCATTTAGCATAGATTTACTTTTCTGTATAAATTATTATCATTATGAAAAACCTGGGCAATATCCTATGCCTAGTGCACATGCTCCCAAACAGTGGTATTGCGATGTGCAAGTTACAAGTCTGCAGTCCTAGGACATTGCTAAAACTTTCATGAACTCCCCGTTCGAGTACATGGATCATGCGCTCTATAGTGAGCTCATGTCCCAGTTGGAGTTAGATGTTACCCACCAAAAGTGGTTGACCCCTAGGAGAAGATTTGCTCCTATTCATCTTTTGCAGCCAATAACCAGTAGACCCTAAGAGCCACTTTGTAGCTGACGTGACGTGCCATTCCTATCTTTGCCACCTGCATCAGTGATATGTCTCCTCACCCATTTGTCAAGAGCACATGTTGGAAGGTGGGCTTCTAATCAAAAGGTACTTTATTCATTATGCAATTAGGTGCTAATGCTTGTTTGCATTTGGGCATGATGACATGGATTATGGGTTAACTTGGAAGAAAGAAGGGTCTTGGCCGTAGTCTTGTTTCATCTTAAATGGAGGGTTAATTTTCAATCCTAGTCCAATGGGACCTCCCCTAAAGGCCCATGGCTTTAGGAAGGGGCCCTACTTGGCAAGCCATGATTGAGATAGCGTAGCCCCATCTATCCCTATTCCATATTTACCACTTTCCATCTTACATTATGAGTCCTTGTTCCACCTCTTTCTTTGGGTCATCTGACCATTGGTTCTCTGAGATTTGGTGCTCACACATTGTTATACCTGGGTAAGGCCTAGAAATGCACCTTGGGAAATTGATGCAGCTAAAAAAAAAGGAAAGAGCATATGATGGCCATGATAAAAACAAAAAGTAAAATCAAAATGAAAAAATATGGCCAGGACTTACAAATTAGCACATGTGCAAAAGCCAAACTTGAACTCCACCTCTATCATATGGTCATCACTTGGTTCCTGGGCCAATGTTGCCCTATCTCATAGAAGACAAGGAACCCTTACATGTCCCAGGCCCTGATGGGCGATGGACTACCCCATCCTAAAAGGGGTAATAATTGATATACATCATACAAAGCAATCTCTCATTCCTCGAGCTATGAGCGGTAATACAAGGAAAACTCAAGAAAAAGTAAAAGGCAATATAGAGGGGTGAAAAAACAAAGGCTGAGGTAGCATCCACGATTGCTCCTTCCTCACATCTATACGCCTAGGATGAGGTATTCCATCATAGCCAGGTCCCTTTGACCATGGCACTTGGCCATGAAGTTTTCTCCCCTTCGTTCCATCATTATTCACATGGAACCTATGGATTGAAGGGTGGACCAAGGACATGTCACTTCCCCTTGGGGGTTGGGAACACCTAATATCATAGTCTATTAACTACTCCTACCTAGGGAGGTAAGACGATTTCATGACCAAGGCCACAATTTTGGAAGAGAAACCTCATATGAAGTGTTATTTTGCCCATTTCTTTCAAGCTTGGTTTACTTAAATGCAATAGTGATTAATGTACTTGATGGTGAAAATTACTACACTAGATATTGTGTGTAATTGGCAGGTGGTTCCATCTATAGGTTTGGGCAACTTAACTGGGGTCCAAGTCCTCCAAAGGAACATATTGACACCCACAAGTGATGCGTTGAGAGCCATGGGGTTCTGGACAATTATAGAGTATCATTCATAGCCATGGGCACCTTCACCACCCACAACATTCTTGCATTTGTGTTATTATTCATGGGATAATGCACTTGGAGTAGTATGCCCCTAGCCGACTTAATAGTAATTACATAGTGTGGCAGTTGATCAGGGGCCCAGGTGAGGTTTGTCTCACGCCTTGAGACATGGGATGGCTAGTACCATCTTCAGAGCCCTCAAAGTTGGAGCAAAATCATGCTTATTCATCCCTTGGAGACCCATGAGACCCTTTTTTGTGCCCCAAAACCACATTTGAGGGCCGCAAGATGATTTTGCAGAGAAATCTAGGGGCCAACCCCTAGAACTTGATTTTAGGAGCCCTATACACTCATCATGGCAGTAGAGGAGCTCAATGCATGCCCTAGAAGGTCCTACGATAGCATGACATCAACATTTCTGCCCTCCTTTTTACATTGGTTACAAAGTCGGCTTGTGGCCTTGATTAGTAATTGGCTATTATTTTATTATTTGAGGGGCTTGTGGGCTAAAATTATAGTTAGTAGCACATGTATATATTATAGATCATTTCATTTGATCTCTCATTATCATCACACTTGGAAATTTGGCCTCATTGAGAAATTTGGCCTATCTAGTGAATTTGCACTTGTTCTCTTGTGGAAGAGTTGGATCTATTGGATGCATTTTGACATTTGGAGCTTATTCTTGGATGTTTCTTGGAGCTATTCTTTGGATAACATAAGGAATTCTTGCATGTTATCTTGTAAGTTCTTTTTATTGCTGAATATCTATTTTTCTATGCCTAATGTATGGAACTATTGATTCTAGGTTATGGTAAAATTGTGCCCTAATTTGTTGAAGATTAATTGAATTGGTATCTAGATGAATATTGCATACATTACTCATGTATAACATGTGAAGAATAGTCCTAGTGATGAATTCATTGTAGCTCTCCCATAAAAATCCACTTCTCATAGAGGGGGTAAATGCTTGAAATCTGCTTGCTAGGTCATCAAATTTCAGCTTCCTTGAAGACAAATTTATCTAACTTAAATCATCTTAGACTCCATTCTCCCAAGGAACTAGGCACTAGTCCAAGTTGTTGGTGATCAATTTCATCTTTTATCCATATTTTCTCTCTTAATTTTGATCATTTCAAGGCTAGAGAAGAGTTCTAGGGCTTGGTGCGAATTTCTAGGTATGGAGGATTTTAGTGTTTGGAGAACCTAAACATCAAGTGGGTAGGGTTTGCCACAAAACCTATCAATTTGTGGGTATCCACTTCAATTTCATCCATAAATTCTCTTGCCCTAGGTGTTTTCTCTAAGAGGGAAACCCTAGTTTTTCTTCCCTCAACTTATGGACTTCCTTTAAGGTTTCATGAGCCTTGGCCTAACTAATATACATTGCAAGAAACCTTTTCTCCTTGCCTTGATCTCGAGTTACTCCAACACTCGTCAAATCAATCAAACACTAGGTCTTGTGTCTGCATTTCTAAGTAACTTCATAGAAAGTGAATTGCTTCCTTGTGAAGCCTTTATCCAAAATTGCCTTTCTTGAAGACCTCCTAGTGAGATCATTTCACACTCTAACCCTAAAATACCTATTATAAATGATCTCTTTCCTATTGGGACTCCTCCCATCGGTGAAATCCTTTAAAGAACACGGGGTTTTGGCTGTGGTGATAGTGGGCCACTACCCCATTGTTGCTTCTTGGTCTAGTTTATACCTTGTAGGGTTTCCCTCTCTAAGGCCTGCTAGATTTTGCGGCAACAATAACCATACTTTGTCTCCCACTCTAAATAACTTCTGTAGGAATTTACAGGGTAAGTTCCTCAGACAGAACACCAAAGGACACCGCTCACAAACAGATCACAGATCAATACACCAGTATTTTTGATGTGGTTAAAACCCTCAAAGAGGGAAACACTCCACGGCTTGAGCCAATGCGGCCACTTCAGGCAATTTATTAATAAAAGAATGAAAATTTACATAAGCTTCTCTCGTGAACGGTTGACCTACAAATGACCCTCCATGCGCTTTAAATAGAAATCATGGACCAATCGGGTGTTAAGCCACAGATCAAGTGTCGGTAATACCGAGGAGAGAATGAACCGTCGGATCACTACATATCGTGACCGTCGGATTGAAAGTTACAAAAGTACATAGTAAAGAAACACACTTTACCTAACTCTATACTAGACCAAGTTATGCTTAACTATATTCCTATGTGTCGGAATATCCTAAATCCCCCCTTAAGAACAACTTGGGATAGGATTGAAGGATTTACAAATATGACACAATAGGAGAAGGAAGGAGGCACTAGAGCCTATCGCCCCTTAGTGACAACTTCCTGAACTCCAACCATAAATCGAAGTTTAGTAAACTTCGCCTCTGTGAGAGCCTTTGTAAAGATGTCTGCAACTTGATCATCTGTTGAACAATATTGCACTTCAAGAACATGGTCATGAATGAGCTTTCTGATGAAGTGCATGTGTAGTTCAATGTGTTTGCTGCGTTGATGCTGGACTGGATCTTTGCATAGTTGAATGGCACTTTGATTATCACACCAAAGTGTAGTCGGATGCTGCTGCTGAAAGCCAAACTCTGATAGGATCTGTCAAAGCCACAAGGCTTCCTTACTAGCTTCTACGGCACCACGATACTCTGCTTCTGCTGAAGAAAGAGAAATGTCACCTTGTTTCTTGCAAGCCCATGTAATAGGTCCTGAACCAAGAGTGAACACATAACCGGCAGTAGACTTCCGATCATCAGGGTCACCAGCCCAATCGGAATCAGTGAAACCAACCAATAGAGGAGATGCTTCGGCACTGTAATGAATTCCAAACTGAACTGTACCTCGAACATAACGAAGTATTCTTTTAGCTACTTTCCAATGACTTTCACGTGGGGTTTGCATAAACTGAGCAATAAGACCAACAACAAAGGAAAGGTCAGGACGAGTATGGGTTAGATACAAAAGTTTTCCTACAAGTTGACATTATAAGGTAGCATCAACTTCAGGAGAAGTACAAGAGACTGAAAGTTTGACTCCAGACTGAAAGGGAGAAGGAGCTGGCTTACAATCTTCCATGTGAAAATGACGAAGAATATCACAAGCATACTTGGACTGGGAAAGGGAAATACCCTCCTTGGATTGCACGACTTGAAGACCGAGAAAATAGTGTAAGTGTCCTAAGTCTGTCATTTCAAATTTCTTTTTAAGGCTGGACTTCACATGGTTTATAAGGTTGGGATCACTACCAGTAAGAATAAGATCATCAACATAAAGAACGAGGATGATAAGAGATTGCCCACTTTCTTGGTGTAGACAGTATTGTCAGAATAACACCTAGAAAATCCAGATTCTAAAAGAAAGCTATCCATTTTGGCATACCAAGCCTGAGGAGCTTGCTTGAGACCATAAAGGGATTTCTTAAGATGACATACAAGGCTGGAGTCTGTTTGTATAAACCCAATAGGTTGTTCCATATAGATTTCTTCATGCAAGTCCCCATGCAAGAAGGCGGATTTAACATTCATCTGATGGACTTCCCATTTAAAGAGGCAGCAAGGGAAAGAACAAGGCGGACATAGTTCATTTTGGCAACAGGGGAGAAGGTTTCAGTGTAGTCCATGCCTTCAACCTATGAAAATCCCTTAGCAACAAGACGAGCTTTATGTTTATCAACTTTCCCATCTGGTCCATACTTGGTTCTGTAACCCATTTACATCTAACAAGTTTGCGTCCCTTTGGTAGAGGAACAAGATCCCATGTATCATTTGCCAACAATGAATGATATTCTTCATTCATAGCTGCTTCCCAATGTGGATGGCCTGAAGCTTCTGCGAAAGTGTCAGGATCATGATTTACTGGAGCTTGAGCCAGTAAAGAAGAGGCTCTTTCAAACTGAGAACGTGTACGTCGCTGATCTGTAGGATCAACGGCAAGATCACCTGCTGCATCCCGAGTAGTACGGACCCATCTTGGAAGTGAAGG
>APFE030487512.1:0-12955 GCA_000404065.3 Pinus taeda | reverse complement strand
CTGATTTGGCCTTATACAAATTCCCTGATGGATTTGACCCTGATATGGCTTATCAATTGAAAGAAAGAGCCCCTCAAACCCTTGAAGAAGCACAAAAGGTTGTTGTCACAGTTGAGGCAAACCTAATTGCTAAGAGGAACAGGGAAATATTGGAGAAAAGAGTTGCCTTCAAAGAGGAACCCTCAGCCTTTGACCAAAAATTGGATGCAATAATCTCTGGTATGAAGAGGTTGGGTGACAGAGTGGAATCTGTGGAGAGAAAGTCATCATGGGAAGCACCAAAAAACAACCCTAACAGAAATCCAAACTTTAGGAGAAACCAAAACCCTAATATGGGCAAGGCTAATCCTGATCCAGAGATAAGACCTCCATTCCAGGAAAACTATGCTGAAACATCCACTTCAGAAGAGAAAGTAGATGACACCCACATTCACCTAATGGGCCTTGATGATGACCACCAATTTTTCCTAAGTCAAGAGGATCATGAGGATGAGGACATTAAACAATTCCAGACCAAGTCAGGTGAGTCATTTGACTTCAAACAAGGTTATGACACAGCTGTTTATGAAGTCCATAAACAATACAAACTAAGAAGTAGAACTATAAACATAACACAGCCTGAAACAACAAAGGATAGACTTCAGCCCAAGAGTGCCATAGTTACAGAACCAATGAACACAAATGATTCACTAACAAAGGAAGTAACCATTGAAGAAATTACTGGAAAACTTCTCTCAACACAAAGGCCACTAGCTGCATCATCTTTACAGCCTAATCCTACAAAAGTTCCACAAGAGATGAATGAAAACCAGAAGCCCCAAGATCAAGTTGAGGATCAAAAAGAAACTTTACTTAACAAAGAAAAGATGGTCGCCCACAACGCTAGGGTTTAGATTGAAAAACCCTTTGATTTGGAAGCTGAAGTTGGAAAACTGAAAATAGCCATTCCTCTTGTAGAACTAGCCAAACATGACATCTACAAACAACAGATTAAGAAGTCCCTCCAACTCACTCGAGACAAAGACAATGTCAATGTGTTGGTGACACCCCAGAATTGCTGTTTGGTCCAGAAGTTGATGGAAAAATAGTAGGCACAGGGATCTTACCTTTTTATGTCAGTTACATTATCCTGTAAGTACTACCAACTATTTTGACTCAGGTGCTTTCATAACCTGATGCCCAAAATCAGTCATGGAGTTGAATCTAGATATTACTAGGCCAATAAGGACCTATTTTCATTTGATTCCAGCCAAGTTAAATGTCTAGGCTTGATAAAAGACTTATGTGTATCCCTGGTCCAATACCCAAATAAAACAATCTTGATGGATGTTGTTGTTGCTGATATCCCACCCAAGTATGGAATGTTATTGTCAAGATCATGGGGGGCTAAACTTCAAGGGTCCCTTTAATTAGGCATGTCATATGCCACAATTGCAGTCTTTGGTCAACCCAAGAGACTATATAGAGAGTCACTCATGAAATACATGGTCAGCACTGAAGAAAAACCTCAAAACTTCCCCATATATGCTGTCCATTCTGACATAGACTCATATATCCTTTCTAATGACAATACAAGTCACACAAACAATGAAGAAATCCAGACAATCAAAAATGATTAGCATATCAATGAAGGAACCCCTGACATAAAAACATGGGTTGAGGCAAAAGATGGAAGTGTTCAAGAGGACAAATCAGATGATGATGAAGCCAAGACACTTAAACAAGATCAGGACTTTAATAAACAAATTGCTGCTCTAGAAACAAAGATGATCCCATCAAATGAGAAGACTGTCCCAAAAGTCAAACTGCGTGAAGAACCTCAACTTCAACTCACAAGTCCAGACCACAGAGATATTATTCAACCTCCCCTAGAACAGGAGATCTTATGGTTCCTAGAATTTGATGGGTCAGTCAACAAGTTGGGGGCAGGAGCTGGAGTGTGGGTACATAACAAACAAAACAGCCATGCAGAGGGCCGAGCCTATAGACTAAACTTCAGGTGCACTAACAACATGGCTGAGTATGAGGCTCTCTTACTAGGCCTCAAGTTAGTAAGATCCCTACAAGCCATAAGAGTTTCAATCCTGGGAGACTTAGACCTAGTTATCCAACAAGTGAAAGGCAATTTTGTCACTAATGACAAAAGACTGAGGTCATATAGGTCTGCTGCTACTGAGCTACTAAAGTCCTTCACTGAATTTCAGATTGCCAAAATTCCTAGGGCTCAGAATCTTCATGCTCATAGTTTGGCTACATTTGCAAGTACTTGTAAGCTCCCTTTCAAGCCCCATCATTGCTTCATGGCTGAGATAAAGCACAGACCATCTGTCCCAAATAATGTCAAGGACTGGCAAGTATTTGATGATGATACCCAAATAAACAATTTCTTGACTTTACAGGAAGAGTTTTCAGGTCTAAACATTGACATTGAAACAACAAGTCAATCACAAAGACTTGAAACAGAAAGTCAATCACAAATACATGGCGAACAGAATAGCCAAGCTATATCACCCAAAACAGCTAAGCAAATGCTACATCCTACAACCTTCAACAAACACAACATACAAAGAATCCAACAAATTAAATGTGAAGAGATAGCTGATTATGAAACTGAAGTGTTACAATTGAAGGACAATTTCCTTCCAACAGGCTTAGCTCCTTTAGAAGACATTTTTGACTCCAATGATGTTCCCAACAAACCAAAATTGCAGCCCCTCAACACTGCCATAGAAGAGCATAACATTGGGACTGTTAGACAACCCAAAGTCATAAAACTGTCTGCTGCATTACCTCCTGACCAAAAGCCTAAATACATTGACCTTTTTAAAGAGTTTCGGGATGTTTTTGCATGGAGTTATGAGGATCTAAAATCCTATGACACCTCTGTAATACAACACACTATACCACTTAAGCCAGATCAAAAGCCCTTTAAACAAAAATTGAGGAGAATCAATCCTATGCTCCTCCGAGCAATGGAACAAGAGGTACAAATTTTTTTTAAAGCGGGCATTATAGAACCAATCAGATTCTCAGATTGGATTTCAAACTTAGTCCCCACAAGAAAGAAGACTAGTGAAATAAGGCTCTGTGTTGATTTAAGAAACCTGAACCAAGTTTCCTTGAAAGATAATTACCCCTTACCCAAAATGGATGACATCTTGCAGAGAGTAGTGGGGGCCTCAAGGATTTCCTTGCTTGATGGATTCTCAAGCTTCAACCAAATCTTAGTTCATCCTGATGATCAAGATAAAACTGCATTTACAACCCCATGGGGGACCTTTAAATATGTTAAAATGCCTTTTGGTTTGAAAAATGCAGGAGCTACATTCCAAAGAGCAATGGATATTTCTTTTTCTAAAGAGATCCATGACTTCCTTGTCATTTATTTGGATGATCTCACACCTTTTTCAAAATCCGATCAAGACCACTTGAAACATTTAAGGCAGATATTTACAACATGCAGGAAATATGGAATTTCCTTGAACCCTAAAAAATCCTTATTTGGTCTAGAGGAAGGAAAACTACTGGGTCACATTATTTCCAAAGATGGTATCAGAATTGACCCAGACAGAATCCAGGCCATCCAGCAAATGCCCCATCCAAGGAATATAAAGGAATTACAAGCCTTTTGGGGGAAAATCAACTTTCTAAGAAGGTTTATCCCAAATCTGGCTGAGCTGAGCAGATTCTCAATAACATGCTTAAAAAGGATTCAAAAGTAAAGTGGACAGTAGAGGCAAACCAAGCTTTTGAAGGTATCAAGTTTTCCCTCACTCAAACCCCAGTCTTAACCAACCCTAAATTTGATAGGGAATTCATCATATTTTCCTTTGCTTCCCAACACACAATTGCTACTGTTTTACTACAGAAAGATGACCAAGGAAATGAGAAACCCATTGCTTTCTTTAGTAAAGCTCTTAGAGATGCACCCCTCAAGTAACAGATCATGGAAAAGAAGGCATATGCTTTGGTCAAAGCTATTAAAGACTTTAGGATCTACATCCTATATTCCCATGTGATAGCCTATGTACCAAGCCCAATTGTTAAAGACATGCTTACTCAAGAGAACTTAGAGGGTAGAAGAGGAAAATGGATTGCAAACATTCTAGAATTTGATATTGAAATAAAACCTACAAAACTTATAAAAGGGCAGGGTTTGGCCAAATTAATGTCTGAAACAAATTTCCAAGCCTTGGACATCAATCAACTGGATAGTGAACCAGAGCTGGCGACTCCAAAGATCAATGTAGCCTTTGAACAATCCCCCTGGTATTCTGATATCTGTTATGTGTTACAAAACCTGTGTGCTCCCCTAGGGCTGTCCAGAACTAAATGTAGGTTCCTAAAAATGAAAGCTTTAAAATTTTGTGTTATGGATGGCAATCTGCTTTGGAAAAACCATGAGGGCATCCTATTAAACTGTTTGATTGAAAATGAGGCTAACAAAATCATGGAAGAATTTCATGCAGGTGATTGTGGTGGACATTTGTATTGGAAGTCCACTGTGGACAAGATATCGAGAGCTGGATACTATTGGCCTATTGTTTTCTCTAATATCAAGAAATTTACCACTTCATGTCATAAATGTCAAGTGTTTGAAGGAAAGAGACGGTTACTGCCACTACCTTTAAGGCTTGTTGCAACAGAGAGACCATTTCAGCAATGGGGCTTGGATTTCATTGGAGAAATTAATCCCTCATCTTTAGGCCAACATAGATGGATTCTAACAGCTACAGGCTACTTCACAAAATGGATTGAGGCAATCCCATGCAGACAAGCAAATGACTCCACTATCATTCAGTTTCTTGAGACCAATATCCTGCTAGAATTTGGGATGCCCTGAAAGATAATAACAACCAATGCCTGCTGCTTTCAGATCTAGAAGATGGTCAGCTTCTGCCACAAATTCCACATTACTTTGGGCCTTCTATCGTGCATATTATCCCCAGGAAATGGCCTTGCTGAATCTTCAAATAAAAGCCTTGTAATATGATAAAGAAGGTGTTGGAGGAGAACAAAAGGAATTGCATAGGAACTTGTCAATGCATATGGGCGATAGATTAACAACCAAGAGATCAATTGGGGTCAGCCCTATGAATAGTCTATGGATTAGAAGCCCATTTTTCTTCATCACAGGGCATCCCTGTTATGAAGCTACTTCAAGAAAGTCAAGCTGAGCCCAATGATATGCAAAGGAGGGTAAATCAAATTATATGTTTGCAGCAAACCAGAGACCAAGTTTATAACAGAGTTCAAATCCTACAAGAGAAGCTCAAGAAAGATTTTGACAGAAGGACCAAGGCTGAAGATTTCAACATGGGTGACAAAGTTCTCAAGTGGGATTTAAGAAGAGAAAATAAAGGAAAGCATGGAAAGTTTGACTCCCTTTGGAGGGGACCATTTCTCATCCAAGCAGTACAAGGAAATAACACCTACTTTCTTAAGAATCTTGATGAAACTGATTTGGATGAAGCTCCTGTCAATGGTAGGATGCTGAAACACTATTTTGAATACCTTCCATGAGTGCAGCATGGCTGCCCTTGTACATAATCGTATAGTGCTTTCTTTAAAAACATGTGAATAACTTAATTTTTAGGATCTTGCAGAAGCAGGAAAAGGCTGTACTTTAGCAAGATTATAAATATGACAGTCTGTAATTTTGAGGTTTCAAGGATGAAAAACTCCAAATTTGGAAGCAGTAGACAAAGGGCCAAGGCATGCTGACCTGCTGTTCTTGGTCTTTCAAGAATAAAAACCATCCCCATGTGGAGCCACTGTTGGATACCTATACCAATAGGTTTCATATTTCATGATTGGCAAACTCAAATGCCAAATATGCTCTGCTTTACTGATACAAAGATCCCATATTTTCAAGGAAAGGCAAGGTGTGTACATGCCTTCATGTCTATTAAATTTTGATGGATGGTCCAACAGTCTAATCTGGATCATGCCATGTTTTAATTTTCTGTTGTAGAATAGAGAAAGAAGTCTGTCCAAACTGTTTAATCTTGGCAGATCAGTAGTTAGGTAGAGAAGCTAAGGTTCCCAACTACTTAATCTGGGGCCTTGGAAGAAATAAGGGTAGTGCTAGAGAGGAAATCAAAGGAAAAATCCAATGAAAAAGAAAAGGCACATAAGGGTTTGCAAGTCCAAGTGCACCCTCCAAGAAGAAACAAAAAATGCTAGGCAAATAGTTGGGTAGGTAGATGGGGTTGCAGAAGTGGTATTGCTTCCAAGCTGAATTTTGCTGATCAATACAAGGAAAACAACATAATGAAGCATGTCTAACTTCCCTTTTTTCTTGATTCATCACTCATTACCAACATCCCTTCACCAGTTGTGTTTATGAAAGAAATTCAAGGTTTTATGTTGGTTCTTGATTCCTAAGAGCCACATTTCTTGTGCAAAATTCTTTTCATTTTGATCTACTCCCTAAACTAAGTTGTTTTCAAGAAAACTTAGTAATATCACTCCTCATTCACCTTCTCCCTCCATATTAACCTCTAACTTTCATTATCTAACTCCCTATGTCACCCTTTCCCTACTATTATAACACCATGGTGTATAAACCCTAAGCATTCTATAAATATCCCATCCTTGGCATTATAGCCATATGATTCACTACCAGGGAATCAAATTGACATATGGTAAGTTTGAGAACCAAGCCTAACATCTTTTCCACCATCAGATACTCATCTACTTAGCCAACCCTTCACTTTGCCTAAGAAACCTTGAAAAAACCCTTTTTTCACCCTTAGAACTACTCAAAATGCAAAATATATGGAAAAACCCACTTTGTCCTCCTTATCCTAAGTTCAGGAGCCATTTGCGCTTTTATATGAAATTGCATAAAAAACCCACTTAGCCTAAGTTCTTAAAGCCATGCGCTAAATTTGCAAAATTTCATTGAAAAACCATAGTTTTCCGCCTTATCATAAAGTTTTCGGCTATGTGCAATTTAATAAAGAAATACATTGGAAACCATGAAAATCATTGACATTTCTAAGGGTCCCACCGGGCGCAATTCCCAAGGAAAATAATAGTTTATTGTCCGCCCGACGCCGTATCATTCATGCAAGTCATCGGCCTGTCGATCGTCCGATCAAGCCCTTTTCATCTGACGGTTGACGCAGATATTGGACCGGCCCCGACGTCCGAAGGATATTGTCTGATATCTGTCAGAGGCTGACGTCAGGCCGGGTCCACGCATCGCCCCCAAATCGTATCGGAGCCCTCTCTAACAGATTCCTTTCCGTAGCAAAAGCGGTGCGATACGATACCGCCATGGTTTCCGGTTTTCCGCCAATCCGCCTGCCTGCGTCAGCGCCGCGTCACTGCCTGCGTCATTTCTACGTCCGCCATTGCTTCACCTCTCTGCCACCTCACCACCCCCGTGGACCACTCATAGGCCACCACGTCACCTGATGACGTCATGCTGACATCATCCTACCCTGACCCACCTGATGACGTCATGCTGACGTCACCCGAAAAAGGCGCGAACGTCCCAAAAAAGCCATATTTGGTCAATTTTCGCATTCTTTTTGCACTTTTTGCAAAAAACTGTTGTTGCGCCCTCTGCATGCATTTTACGACCAATTGCACCAACTTGCTCAAATTGCCCTGGAGATCTTCGGCACGCCTACCCACCTACATCCGTGACCCGGACCATCAAGTTTACCAGGTATTTATCCCTGCAAGTCTTCTCTGAACCTCGTTTCTGTCTGCAAATAACTAAAAACTCACTTAAGGCACTGAAAACGTATAATTCACCGCTGAATTCCCTGCACCAGTTCCCGCTTGGAAATTTAACGGTCGAAATTCAATAACCGAGCCTGTTTACACAAATTTCTCATTAAAACCTGCATTCTGTTCGCGCAGTCATGAACAGAAAACCTGGTGCCTGCACCCAATTATTAAAAAGGCTCTACCGAAGACAATTATTCACCTTCTCAAGTAACTATGGGCAGTATTTCAATTGCTGCAAGCTTACCCTAACATCCTCCATTTCTCAAATTCACTTCTTCACTCAGGCAGTGCTCTTTTTTTGTTGCCCAGTCTAAGTAACATCAGTCTACATACAAAACAGAGTCTAAGTAACTATGGAGAGTCTAGTTGCACTTGTGGCCCTCAATGTTGCCCCTTTGAATGCCCCTCAGAGAGAGCTGAAGTGGCAGGATTTAGCAGACCTGGATTACCAAATCTCAGAGGACTCTTTAACACACAGCAAGTTCCACCTCCACTTGCTGAATGAGCTAAAGGCCAAACATGTGGATGGGACAGATATATTGGGCATTTGGGATTCCTTCCTCCCAATCTTCAGGCTCCCCCAGGTCAACCAATTCCTTGACCTGATTCACCTATGTGCTGTATGCTATGATCCCACCCACAGAGCTGTGCTTGACCCTTCAGGCTCAGTTGTATTCTACATGACCCCTGAGGCCATTAGAGAGATGCTACAGTTTAAAACTGAGAAGAAATTGGTTCCCTTGTCTTTGTTGGATCTGATAAACCAAGGAGCCAGAATGCTGATAGATGCACAGATCACAAAGCTGAACCAATTGTTTATCAACTCTGACACTGTGCAATATCCTCCTATCTTTGCTGGTTACCTCAACCAATTGGGTGTAGACCTTACAGATATGATCAGCTCCATCTTGGGGTACAAATCAGTTGAATATATTGATGAGATTGTACTAGTGATGATGACTATGTTCTCCCCTGGCAAAACTCCAATCTGTTATGACTATGCCACATACATATCAGATAAGATGCATGAACAGTTTATGAACCTGTCAAGAGAGAAGGTGTTCAGATACACCTCATACATCTACCACCTAATTCTATATTATCAGCATGAGAAATTCTCCTTCATTGTCAAAAGAACTGATGCACAAGGCAATCCAAGGTTGGTAGTGTACTGGAGCTCAGTTTTTCACTGCAGAGCCTACTCTCCATACACTTACAATGAGTTCATAGACCTCGTCATCCACCCAGCCATGTCTTTGTTCCTAAGCTCGCCTCCTCCAAGACTGACTGATGAGATGCAGAGAATCCTGCAGTTGTCCAAAGTGTACAGCATTGGGGATTGGTATTTTTACCAAAGCTACATCGTTATTAGAATATATGGTTGTGAGCTACCCCCATAAAGACTTCCCAAGTATGTACCCATGAGACTATTTTCCCTTGAATACTTCAGGCAATTTGGGAATGCTGATATGATACACTTCTCAGGCAAGGGCAAGAAGGCACAGCTGAAAGTAAAAAACCAATTGGGCCACCTTGTGTTGAACAAAAGGGAGGAAAGCTGGAAAGAAGCTGATAGAAAGCTAGAAGGCCTTGGCTTAAAGACCAGTTTCCTCTGGAAACCCTATGACCCCAATCACTCCATATCATTAAGAAGGGTCAAATATAGGCTCTCTAGCTCTGACCATGTAAGGATTCCTCACATTGAACAATATGCCAATCAACCAAAATGGAAAAGAGGCACACTAGAGGAACCCATCACACAAGAAGAATTGAATGAGAGAACAAGAAGAAGACTTCTTAAATTGGCTGACTTGGAACTTCCTGCATAGGTATACTCTCTGCCAAAGCCTCAAGCAGGAGCAGCTGCCTCATTCTCCACAGCACATGAGGAGGCAGTCCAAACTACAAGCCAAGCTCACAACAAAGGCAAGGAGAAAGAGATGGAACAGGAACAAGTACAGCAGGCACAGGTTCAACAAGCCCAACAGGTACCACAGCCACAAAAGGAGTAGCCAGGGCAAGGAGAACAGACAGCAGAGGCCCTAATGGCCACACTGTAGCAGCCAACACAAATAGCACCTCCCAGGCAAGACTCAAGGATTGATTCTTCTGTCCTCCAAACCCCACAAAGGGAGGACATTAGCAGGAAAAGGGACAGAGAGACTCCCCTTACCACATTAGCAACTCAAGGGGAGAAGAGGCAAAGGCTGAACCCTTTCTCAGAAGAAGAAATGCCAATGGGGAAAACCTCAGGTACAGGCCTGCCCAGCATGGAGGCCTCAGCCAGCTCCTACCAGCAAGAGCAAGAAAGGGCAGCAGGAGGAGAAGTTAGCTCCTCAGGCCAACAGAGGGAAGGCGAGAGAAGCATCAAGCAGAAATTCAAGGACATCAAAAAGAGAAATGATCCCTTGAGACTGCAGTTATATAATCATTTACTGAAAATGGCTCCCACAAACCAGCAAAGACTCATGTCTGCCTATGATGCACATGAGGGAAAAATGATAATGAGCCATTTCACACCAGCAGTGTAGCAACCACAGTCAGCTGCCGATTACATTAGGACCAACCTTGAGGTCCTGTCCAAAGACATCCACCCAATGGATTAGATTGAGTTGCACAAACAAACGGGTGAGATGATGTATGCCACCTTGGAAGACAAGACCTTGTTGAACTATAGGCTACAAAATAGCCTAAATAACACCACTGCACAACTTGAGCTCGAAAGGGCTTCCTCTCAAGCAAAGGACAACAAGATCAAAGCCCTAGAGGAAATCATAATAGAGCTTGGACATGATCCTAAGGATGTCAAGGCAGTACAGGAGATTCTGAAGCTGAGGGATGCTGATATGGCAGCATTGAGGAAAATGATAAAAATCCCAGCAACTCTTCATCCTCAAACAGAAGAGATTGCCCAGCTCAGACAAGATAAGGATGCAGCCGCTATGCTGGTTACATTATATAAAGAGCTCATCCATACCCAAGAGAAGCTGCAGGAATCAGAGGCTACCCTACAGGCAGCATTGCAACAAAAGGAGGCAGGACAAACCTCACAACCTCCTCCAGAAACAATAAATCTTGAGGAAATCCCTCAAACCACTGCCCCTCCCAGCCAGCAGATACAACAGGCAGCACCATCCACCTCAGCACCAACAACAGAGCAGGCTAAAAGCCTTGACATGCAAAAACTGAGGAATGAAATTCAAGCCTTGGAGTCTCAAATGTTAGAGTTAAATCAAGCCAAGGACACTCTGGCTAAAATCAATGAGAAATATGACAAGTCCAAACAGAATGTGGCCGAAAGAGAAAGAGAGGTAAAGGCTCTAAAAAAGAGAATAACTGAGCTAGAAAAGGAGCTCACACTGGACAAGGTGACATCTAAGCTCAAGAGGATCCTGTGGGCCAATATTGGCCAGTCCATCACAGACGAGTGGGAGTACATAGAGGCCATCCATGAGCAAATGATGCTCATTGGAAAAGCACACAGAGAGATCCAACGGGCAAGGGCATCTCTAGGCAACATGACTGAGATTGCCACCAAAATGATAAATGTGCTGAACTACAGGACAAGCTCCCAGCTGATCAAAATGGCAATTGGCAACAGGACTGAGACCATCTCAATGATTAAAAGGGTCCTGACACGAAGAAACCTGGTTCAAACCCTGGAAAGAAGAAGCCAGGACATGGAGGCAGATATCAATAAGTTCCAGGAAAGGTTCATGGCATTACAAAACAGAGGTCTTCCTAGCCTGACATAGCCATCAGGAATACTACTCTCACATGAAAAATATGCCAAGAGAGTCAATACTTTTGCTGCCAATCAGATTGCAGAGATAGCAAGCACCTCAGCAGAAACAGGGCCAGCAACAGGACAGACCCTCTTCAACAGGGTGTAGAGTTTATTTTTTATTATGAATGAAATTACACACTTGTTTGATGAGCCTCCCCATTTTTACAAGTATACAGAGGTAGATGAGACCATGGGGTCAATTTTGAGGCATCAATTGCCTACACAAGATGTGTGGAATAATTTAATACAATTACTGTTAAACCAAAGCCAGTAATTATATTTTTCTTTTTGAAATATTAAAATTTTTCATACACAGGAAGATAAAGATATATCAGCAGGTATGCAGAAAGAGGCTGAGCCAACTCAGCACAAACATTCGGCCACCATAGCATCACTGACAGTCACAGGTGACAGGGCCGAAAAGCTACAGGAGGACAGAGCTGCGCAGACATGTCATTCAGCAGTTATAACAAAGCGCTCAACCGACTCAGTGAGCTCCAAAGGTCAAAATATTCTGACAGGAGTAAAGAGCACTTATGTTGTATTAAAAGATTGTAATAACTTCTTATCTACTACTCCTGTACAAGTTAAAGAAGATATTTATCTCTCAGATGACTCAATGCCTGAGATATTTTGTATGAGAACACTTCTATATATTCCCCTCGCATTTGTTAGCAGGGGTTGGACATTGGATGTAAAGATTGTTCATATCTATTCTACTGTAACTCTCAGAGAAGTAATACAAAGGATGATGGAATTTCCAAAGCTCTGTGTTGCTTGATGTTTTCTGGTGTTTAGCTGAAAGTTGCAGGATTCCTGCGTATTTCATGGCACAATAAGTTTCTCTTATAACTCTTTGTTATGTGTTTTATTATCTTTCATATCTCTTTCATGTTTCCTATGTGTTACAGTTAATAGCAAGGAAAAAGAATAGTTCCAGGACTTAATCACAGATTACCCTGAACTCAATCTAAGCTATTTTGAATGTCTTTGTTCAGTTATGGTAATGAAAGCATAATTCTTAAACTGCTACCCTTTCACACTATATCTTCATAGTGATTATTGTTTCAGGAATTCAAGTTTTCTCCTGAGGAATACATCCTTTCTCACACCCAGCTTAGTGGAAAATTCTTAATTGCTTTTCACTGGTTGTTTACACTCCATCATCACAATTTCAAGTTTGTTTCATGAAGTATCTAAATGGCCCTGTAATTTCAGCTGTTCAAACTCAAGATTTCAAGAAACCAATAGCCACAGACTCCATTGCCCAATGGATTAACTTTCTCTGCAGAACTCCACTTTAATTACAGAAAGACATCCTTCCAACCAAACATAAACAAAAAACCTTTACTTCATAACTAGCCTAATATCACCACAGAACAGAGACAAACCTTATAGAGAGAGCCCTCTCTGATTACAGCT
>APFE030487507.1:0-33479 GCA_000404065.3 Pinus taeda | reverse complement strand
CTAAGTAGGATTTTTTAATAGTTAAAAATTTCCCGCAAAATGGGATTTTTTAATTATTTTTTATGTAAAGGCATAAATAAGTGGCCTTAGGAGATGTCTGGGGTGTATGACCACTCGAAATTCATCCTCAGAGGCCCAGCATTCTTCTAGAGCCTACTTTGGGGGTCAAAAAATGACTCAGAGTCCCTCAAAAGGCGATTTTTCAAGTGACAGTAGCAAAAATGAAGAAATTCAAAAAAATGAATAATTGGAAAAATTTATAAATTTTTCCCAAGTCAAAATAAGTCAAATTTTGACATGGAAGTCAAGCAGAGGATCAAGGGTGATGTGGCAAGCATTGTGGGGCCCACCGCATAAAGTTTCAGGCTAAAGTCAAAGAAAGTCAACAAAAGGTCAAAGTCAAAGGCACCACGTTGAGGCAATGGAAATTTTTATAACTTTGATTTATTTTTAAAGGTTGATAAATTAAAAAAATGATTAACATTAGTGAGTGGCATAGGGGACCCACCCCACCTCAGCCATCCACATAAAATACGCATATGCTAAAAGACTCCCACCTCAGTCCGTACGGCAGTCAAGCAGACAACCTACGTGGGCCCAGTCAACGGTCACACAGTGTTTACGTTGGCAGGTCAATCAGTGTTTAACACAGCCCATCTACGTGGGCAATCCACGCAGATTTTATAGAGCAGCAAATTAACGTGGCCAGCACAGTTAATGCAGGCAGTCCGTACGCAGTTATTAGGGGTAGTCCATACAACAGTTATATCAGCAGTTACGTATTACACAGCCAGTTTTAACGTGGGCATGTTCAGCTGTTTATATGTGCAGTCCATACATCAGTTAATGTGGACAGCCAAGCTACAACAATTAATATACTCAAAGTTCAAACAACAGTTACACACAGGCTATCAACAGTTAACGCGGGTATATTCCAGTAGTTATATACAGCAGTTTAGAGGCAGTTATCTCCAGTTCAAAGGCAGCCAAAACACAGCAGTTTGCAAACACATGGCAGCCAGTTAGAAATCAAACAACAGTCCTCTAAGCCACTTGTCATTTCATTCTTTCATTGGGATTGTCACTTGCTACACTTGTCATTGTCTCTTGGCATTGGGATCTCCTCCCATTTTCTTATTTATATGAGCCTTGGGCTCTTATTGTAGAGGGATAGAACGAGCTATTGGGCTGGCGGAGACTCTGTCGGATTTTGTACTCAGCTTTCACATAAATAAATAAAAGTCTTTGGGGTTACTAGCTTCTCTTGTGGTGCATGCTTTGGTACATGAGGTATACCTGTGTCGTTTGATATTCATTTGATTTTCATTTTGCTATCTAGTTGTTTTTCTTGTGCATTTGCCTGAAGGCACTATTGGTCTAGGAGGAGGAATTTTTGCCAGTACCTCAAATCTCCCTCTGGGCTTGTAATATTTTGTACACTTTGTATGTAGCTTGTCCATTCTCGGTTGAATGACAAAGCTCAACTTGGTCTCTATATGCCAAGTCTTCTTTTTGACTAACAATTCGTTTGCAAGTGTTTTGTGTGTTTTTCAAGGATATGGTTTGCCTGTCTAATTAGGAGTGTGAAGGACTTCTTCGGCGGGAATAGTCACCTCCAAGGATATCAAGGGTCCCACAAGTTGTTCAAGCCAGCAATCTCATTAGACACCAAAAAGATTTATTTAAGAGGGGGTTTCCTTAGCCCTTTGCTTAGTTTCTATTTTGAAAAGTTATCACAAATTTTCTCCTTTCATTTAAAAGCATTTGTCTTCATCATGAAAAATATAAAATAAAAAATTTAAATAAAAATTTTTCCTTCAGGGCTTTAGATTAAATTTTAAATTTTGTTTTAAGTTTAATCTTTGTCTGAAGGGGTATAAAAGTTTTTGTGGGAAAATTATTTTTGTTGCCAGATTCAGTTGTTTTCATGCTATATCTTTCACGCTGAGATTTGAAGTTTCAAGTCGAGATACGAATATGATATCTAGTTAATGGTTTATAACTTGTGGTGGTTTGATGCATTCATCTTTTTTTTAAATCTTCAGTTGCTGGATATCATTTGGGTCATTCTAAGAGCATTGTGATCTAGCTGATGACAAATGATTGTTGTTCACGTTTCACGTTTCTATATCATTTAACAAGTAATCATCTTAATAATGATCTCTCAAGGCACTGGTCTGCTAACTAGTCAAATTATTTTAGTGCTTATCTTAATCGTGTCTCGTGTCTCCCAACCAACTGGTCGACAGTTGGTCTTCATCATCTCTCAGGGTCTACCCCCCTTAACCGCGGGAGACATGCTTAAACGGAGGGATCGGGGATCAGAGTGACAGCCCCCGGTCTGAGCGTTGTCGTGCCCATCTGCGCGACAACATGATGCATGAGAGTTTCGAGCTAGCACCTCCTTTTAAAAATTAATTAAAAAACAATTTCTTTGTAGCATAATGGTAGATCTAGCTACTTAGAGCTTTCAGTTTGTAAATATTGTATTTATCTAATGTGGGTTTTTGGGGTTTTCAAATTTATCATTGTATATATAGTCTGGGTGTTTTATTTTCGTTATTGCAGGTGCGGATCTGAAGGAGAATTTCTATTTGGAGCCATATCTAGGCCCTGGAGGGTAAGATTTGGCCTCAAAATCATTTTGCATGAGCATTATTCCAATTTTTTTCCCAGTTTGAGGGTTTCAAAATTTAAATCTGGGAATTTCATGAGTTTTTCTCAAAACATATTTTAAAGTTGGAGTATACTGGTTTAACATAAATTTCTGGAAATTTTTTAAGGGTTTCTTGGGCTACCATATTTTTTAATGTCTGTTGCCTTGTTGAACCCTCTTCTCTGCTACATTTTTACTTCCCTCTCACTACAAATTTTGATTTCTCCCTCTCTGCCAAATCGCAGTCTTCTTCTTGACTGTGTTTTTCCTAACCACTTCTCAATCATTGCTAAAACGCGGCCCTATGTGTTACCATTTCTTCCTCGTGAGTTCTCTATCTCCTCCTCGCATCCGCTTCTTCCCCTCCGCGTTCTCCTTATCCGCGCGTTGTCATCTCCTCTGCTCTCTCATGCGTGCTGCCCGAGCTCCCTTATCCCTCTGTGCGATCTCCCCTCATTGCTCACTAGCATCTTTTGCTCCTTGCTGCATGTATTAAACCCTCACTCTTGTCACCACCGTCGAGCCTACCTGCAAAAACAATAAACATTCGATTTCCTTGTTTCATTTATTTTACTTATGTTTTAGTTTCTTAGGGTTTTCATGATTCGATTTAGATTTTAACTTCTGATTTTTTATTTCAATTTTTATTTTTATTTTACCTTTCCTTTTGGTTTTGATTTCTTTACGACTTTTTTTATATGAAAAACTAGAAAATTTAACTAAAAAAAAAATTATGTGACTTTGAAACTTCAAAAAAAAAAAGTTAAATCAAAAGTGGACTTACGCTTTCACATTAAAAAAATTAAATTTTTATGTGGCCTGTGGCCCATTAAAAATTTAATTTATTAACCCTTTTGATTTGTTTTTTCTTTTGTCAAATTGAAAAATTTAATTGATCATTTACCACATTAAACTTTCTCATAAAACTTAGCACATCAATAAGTGCCTAAGGAATAATCAAATTTTTAATCTAAAGTTCATTCTTGGGTTTTTATTTTTGTTAAGGGTTTTTGGACTTTAAAAATTTAAAAGGAAAATTTTGTGGTATTAATTTCTCTATTGTCAAACACCCTTAAAATCATATCTAAAGATTGACTATAGAAAAATTAACAAATTTTCTAGATCTGGGTCATTAAAGAAAAATGATTTTAATTCTAGGATTATGAATTGCTTAGCATTTGAATTTCATGGTTCTTCATGGTATTTAAATATTTCGAAATTTAATTGCTAGAATATTTTGCATGCTAAGGTTTTGATCTAATTGTTCATGATCATCTTTTCTATGACATTTTTAATTTTCTTTTGAATAGTTTGATTTTGTTTCTTCAAGTAGGTTATGGTTAATTGAGCATCTAAGGCTCTAGTCCAAAAATCATTTCTATCTCGTAGGTGTGCCTTATTCATCTCAGTTGATATATATCAATAACTCAGTTAATCATAACTTATCTCATTTTCATTAAGTTATTCAGCCTTAAGTCTCCTAGAGCCTGTGTTCCACAGGTTTTCCTCATCCATTTACCCCTAGGGACTACCCCCCTTGACTCGTTTAGGAGAAAGTCTAAATGGAGTAAGGATTAGAGTGACAGCCCTTCCTCTGAGCGTTGTCGTGGTGCCTGGACACTTTGTGTGACAACACCACCTATCTATTATTTTCATCTCTTGGTGGGAAGGGCATTGACCCAAACCCTCCCTTCCACATAGATGAATGAGGAAGCAAGTGCACCCATGAGTTTTTTAGTTCGCGTGGAATCCACCAATAGTGCCCATAGTGGGCATAGTCTTACTTGAATTTTTAGCTTTATGAACTATAGATATTGTTATCTCATCATATCATATTCTTATTCATACATTTTAATATATATTCTTGTATCTTCAATGGATATCTTCATATTTGAAGTCTTTTGGAATATTTAACTTTTGAGTATACGAACTTTGTTCCTTACATTGGTATCAAAGCATTCCTCTAAGTATACGAACTTGTTCTTTACATTGGTATCAGAGCATTTCTCAAAGTATATGAACTTCGTCCATTACATTGATATCAGAGTTGTTCGATCCTCTAGCCGCTCATTCGTTGCACAGAGGAATGCACTGATACCAATCTAGCGAACAAGGTCTGTATACTCAAAGGAATGCTCTAATACCAATGTAACGAACAAAGTGCATATACTCAAAAGTTAAATATTCCAAAAGACTTCAAATATAAAGATCCACATTGAAGATACAAGAATATATATTAAAACTTGTGAATAAGAATATGATATGATGACAATGTTACAAATGAGGACCCGCATGTATACCTAGGCTAGTGCCCTTTCACGAATGGTCATGTCCTTAGAGACATGCCTCTTCTATACTAATCATTAATTAATTATTTGTTTATTATGATTTATTTTTACATTATTTATATATATATTATATTCATAACATTATCTTCCTCTTCAGACAGCTTTGTCCTCAAAGCTTATTGCCGACAAGGCATGTTATCTGTTTTTAGTCGCACCTTTCCAAATTCTTTGAGTTGCCATCTTTGTTGATACAAGTTGATATGATCCTCTTAGTGTTAAACAAAATAGTCGAACCGAGCAAGGATCTGACCATCTTAAATCAATCTTTTGTGGACCCTTGCAGTTACCAGAAACTTGAGATGTATTTTTATCACAACACTGAATTATGGTGACATCGACGTTCTTGGTAAGATAAGTCACTTGTTTCTAGTTTGGGTATACAGACTGGTTGAGATGTCTGCTTTTATAATTTAGATGATGATAAGGAGTTCTTGTGGTTTGATCTCCCCTTAATCTGTTTGTGGTGATTTCTTGGTTTATTGAAGGTATCTAATTTCTTTCAGGTACAGAGGTTGCTTGATTAATTGCAAAATCTTCACTTGAAATTCTTGTTGCTTGAATTGCAACTTCTAAGTACGTCTTCACTTCAACTGGTTTATCCTCTTCTTGAGTTGTGATATTGACTGGATCAATATTCGTTCCTTTATCTTCAACTTGGACTATTCCAACTGGAGACTTCGATACTTCTTCTGGAGTAAGTTGTTCTAACTTGTCTTTTAATGACTTCTTGTCACTTTTGAGCTTCTTTATTTGTGTAAGAAGGTTTTGCTTATGATTTCTTAGACGTGAAATTTCTTCACTTTTCGGATTGTTGACTTTATTCTTAGTGTCATTCTCTTCTTCTTTTAAAATTTTGATTTGTTCTAATAAATTTTTATTAAGGTTCTTTAAACATAAATTTTCCTCTTCTTGTCCTGATTAGCGTTTCTTGAGTTCCTTCTTTGTGACCTCAGTCTTCTTGACTTGTGCAAGCAATTTTTCAACGTGGTCCTTGAAGCGAGAAATTTCTTCGTCCTTTTCTTTTGACTTGTTGTAAAACATGTCTTCGAGATCTTTATATTTCTTTTCCAATACATTTTTTGGTTCAAGTTTTGTGAGTTCTTCCTCTAATCCTTTATTTGTATATGTGTATTACCTTGATGTTCTTCAGTACTAAATAATCTACCACATGTTGGACAACATAATTTGCATTTTTTTTAATATATATATATATATATATATATACACCCAATTTTTGTTAAACAAAATGGACATTTAGTCCAAAATGTTGACTTGTTTACAAGACTCATCTTTCTTTCTTTCATTTCCAAAAAACTCCATTTTGCTTTGTCGATATTTTTACGTCAACAATAACTAGCTTTTTTAATATATATATATATATATATATATATATATATAATTCTTTTTGTACTTGAAAACTTTTTTTTCTTTTTTATTAAATATCCCTTTTTATTTATTTTTAATACTTGAATGTCCTATATATATTTGAACTTCTGAAACTTCTTATATATATTTTTATTTATTGTAACTTAACTCTTTAATTATATCCCTCTTAACTTTTCATATATGGCTCTTAACCCTTTAATTATATGAAATTGTGTTTTCATGAAAAGTCACACCTTGTACATATATGAGTCACAGCTTTTGACACGACTTTTCACTTCCACAAGGCGATGGTGGAAATAGTACAGATGGTTTCAGCGATTCATACAGATGAAACTAAATTATAGTGATTTTTTTAAGGGTAGAAAAATTAACAATTGTACGAAAAGGTATGATCGATTCATACATGAACTAAAAATGGTGAATGAAGTTCTTATGGACCGAATAGTAATTGTATTGGATGCAATGATTTACAGTCATACGACCCAAGAATTTGTAAACAATTCATCGGATTTGTTGTGCATTTTGATAGTGCAGTGATGTTGTGGTTGTTGTCAATGATGGTTGGGTGTGGTAGTTGTTGTCACGATTGTTGGTCAGTGGCAGAATACAGCGTGATGTTGGACGACGGCCGGGTCTCGACAGCACCGACATGCTGAGCCAGGGATCGTTTGACTCGTGGTGACTTCCAAAGGTTCTAACGAGTTAACATCTATGCGGTAAGGCGGGATAGAATTTGCAGCGGAGTGGCTAATGTTGTTTTGGAATGTCGACCACTACTGACGTCAAGTCTAGTCTATGTGTCGAACTACTTTGCGTGCCAACGGCTACAGTGTTTATTTTATTTATATTTCTCTTATTTTATTTTTTTTAACTCTTTTATTTTATTTTTCTATTCTATTTCATTGTTTTAATATTAATATATAGTTTTAAATAATTTTCTCATTTTTATTTTTTCTATAAAATTTTTTTGAATATATATGTATATATTAATCTTTCTTTTTTTCTTGAACCCTTTTTTTTATTTCTTTATTTTTCTTTCCTTTTAATGGCTAACGACTTTCTTTTTCTTTTTTTTCCTAAGGCCAAAGGCCCGATGGTGAAATTGGCAAAATGGAAAAACTCCAAACTCTTCTATAGCGAAACACTTCAATTTCATGACAACAATGTTGACATAAGGTTGATGGCCAAAGGTCGGATCAAACTAGCTCTGTGCAGCAGATGAATAGCCAAAGGATCGAACAATTTTGATACTAATGTAACGAACAAAGTTCTTATACTCAAAGGAATGCTCTGTACCAATGTAACAAACAAGGTTCGTATACTCAAAGAAATGCTCTGATACGAATGTACCAAACAAAGTTCGTATACTCAAAAGTTAAATATTCCAGAAGACTTTGAATATGAAGATCTCCATTGAAGATACAAGAATATATATTAAAATGTATGAATAAGAATATGATATGATGAGAATGTTACAAATGAGGGCCCACATATATACCTAGGCAAGTGTCGTTTCACGAATGGTCATGTCCTTAGAGACATGCCTCTTCTATACTAATCACTAATTAATCATTTGTTTATTACTATTTATTTTTACATTATTTTTATAGATATTATATTCATAAAAGATATATATTACTAGCAAGATAGTTATTCAAACAACATGGCTTCATATAGTAGGAAGGAAAACCTAGTTTTTGTATATCTCAAACTTTGTAGACCTTCTCAAGAGTATATCGGATCGCAAAAACATAATATTGATGTAACTCTTTGCAATATGACTTATGTGACCACCATTTTTCCTAATACAATTAGATATGGTGCTATGATAAGAAAGAGTGCATCACGTCATTTTGCCACCGATTTCTTTTAATAAAAAAAACTATCAAATATGGTAGTATCATAAGAAAGAATGCATCACGTCATTGATTTTGATGTTTTTACCCAAAAATAACATCTTATTCTTGAATTGCTTAAACATTAGATATTGAAAATGAAATATTAAACTCAAAAAGTTCATATCACAACCTATGAGAGAGATACCACCCCTTTCACAAGAGTAATTCATATATTAATATTTAAAAACAATGTAAAGTACTTGACAAGGCTCCTTTAAAGTGGCACATTCAACTTTAGATAAACAATTAGTCAACATTAAGTACTTACTAAACTAGGAAAGAGTAAAAAATTTGCTGCCATTTAAAATTAATGGCTAAATTTGAAAAATGCAAGCATGTGTCTACCCTTACCAAATTCAATCCCAACACACAATTACCAAATTGAATATCCAATGCCGCCACTGGTCCATCTTGAAACTTATAACACAACCTCCATTTACATGATTCAGAATCTGTAACATTCATACACATGTAAGAGGCCTTTAGCAAAACAATATTGATTCAAGTAATAATAAGCCTACACGAATCAATGTCAATAGATACTCTAACAAATATAACATGTCTACTATTAATCAAACATGATATCAAAGCAATCTCTCTGTTCTGTTATATGACAACCAATCAAATGTGTATAACATATTACCTTTACAATAATTTAAATGTTTAAAGTTCGGACCATCTTATTAACAAGGGAACAAAAGAATAAAGATAAAAAAATTAACAAATAACCAAAATAAAAAATAAAAACATGAAACCAAAGTTCACTTCAAATACCAACTAAAGTCATACACATAATGGCCATGCAATAAACATTACTACCATTCAACCCACTCCAAAGATGCCGAAGTCCCACACTTTGAGTTGGGATAATCACCAAGAAATGGGGGCTTTCCTAAATAACTGTCTCAAACGAGGTTAAGATGTTAGATGGATATGAGGACTTCAAGTAAATCTGGTTTGTTCTAAAGATAACAGTTTTATTTTCCAAATTTGAAGTGAGTTTAAACAAACTATGAGTGCAAAAATGGCTTGTTTAATAGGTTCTATATGAAGCTGCAAAATGAATGTAGAAGTTGAGTCACCTACCATCTCTTGTATATTTCACAACCATTTAGATAAGCATGCAAAAGTGAACGAAGTTTCCCAATTTAAACAACTCTTGCCAATAATAGGTTATGGACTACAGAATTTAGGAGGCTAAAGAAGAGGTCATTAAACCTAAAGTAAGATAATCCGAATGTGAATGCTTCAATAGTTTAAAACTTAGATCTCATACAGCAAACAAGTGACAATGAGATGGCTCAAAATTATTTAACTGGAAATTAAGATTTTCTATCTATATTTTCCATATCTAAATTAAAGCCAAGAGAGGAGTTTTAAAGTATGAGGTTGGAAGTAAAGTTCAGTGCCAATGTTATTTGGGCTATGGAGTCTTAGGGTGCAATAATTTATATTGTTAAATTCACTTGTTTTAGGGCTGTTAGCAGCTATACAAAGCATCTTACAGCCACTAATTAATTATTGTCATCTAAATTCTAGAACACTTAATTCACTCTAACGCAATGTTGCACGAAGTGGGGATGAAACGGGGACGTTTTTTGGAAGCGGGGATGCGGAAGCATCATTTTCCAAAAATCTAGGAAGCGAAGTGTCTCGGAAGTGTCTACTCTTATATATATATATATATTATTATATATATTATTTTTTGCATTTATATTAAAAAAACTTCCAAAATACCAAATTAGTTGTAGAAGACATGAAAACATGCATATTTTTACATAAATCAAGATAGATATGGCATCCATTGTACATCAATGATTAACCATTCCAGCATCAACCATCCACAATATAGATTCCTCTTCTCTTGTCTAGCCTTTGCCTCTACTTCAATTCTATAAGGATTTTAGTCAACATTGCCTAATTTTGATCAAACAGCTTAATCCAAGTCTTGTAACATGGTAGAGAAATCTTAACATGCCTGATCAAAGATTTTGACTTGAGTGAAGGGTACATAATTGCTAAGGCCATGACAAAGGAGTTCAACGATCAATAACACCAACACTGGGGTACATACACAACTTGTTGCTCTTGATTAAATGCCAATCACATGCCCTCATACATGATATAATCCAATGAAACGCCACAATCCCATTGATCCTGAAAACTGTTAAATCTGCTGAATTTCGAATGGGATATGAAATTTTATTTTCTCCATATGAAGTCTAATGAGGTTGGAACCACTCTCAAACATCTCGAGTCATTTCATGGTAATATTAAAAATTTAAGTAAAAGGATGGAAACGAAAGGTAAAGGAGAATGTCAATTTTACTTTAAGAATTTAACATTACCATTAGGGAGTATCTAGGAAGCGTCTAGAGAGCATCAAACGGCACCTTGGGAGTATCTGGAAAGTGTAGTTCCTCACAGAACAGTTCGGAATTTCCAAAAACAAAAAAAGCCTCGCGGAACCGTCCACCTTCTCTCAAATCCGCTCACGATCCGCGGTGGATACACGCCCGAACCTGCAAAGATCCGCACCCGATCAGGCAGTAGGAGCTGCAGATCGGGCCCCCGTGAATCCAATTTTGCAGGAACCACCAAAAAAAGGAGGAACTACGGATCCGATTTTCTGATCTACGGTTCCGCCGAAGGATCGATGGCAGATCCGTACATGACGTGAATCTTCCTTTGGATCCTTGAGGGGGCATGGGTCCTGCAACACTGCTCTAATGAAGAAGATTCTCATCAAACTTGTGGGAGAAAAGGCATATAACTGGAAATATTTGAACTATAAAAAATCTCTAATGAAGAAATCACTTTTCACTCAAATATCTTAGCCATTAATTACATCAGAGTTTTAAAGAGACAATTACTCATCAATAAAATCTCACAATCCAGATTAACAATACACAGATTATGTTCTCCACAATAAGATTAAAATTTGAAAATGTTCTTTCTTTTGCATTCAACAATTTGAGATCTTTTAGATCAATGCTGCAAAGCTAAAAGAAAATAGAACTAAAGTTTCTCTAACTATTGACAACAACGACAATGAGAGGGGCTCTATTTATATAGAGAAAGCCTCTTACAATAAAATAACATTATTCATGCAAAAACCCTGATTAACAAATAATATTTTGAATAGTCAATCAAGGGGGTCATATTCTTCATGAGAGACTTAGATTCCTCTTCAAGCAGATCAACCCATGCCAAAAATAAAAGAAAGCAAGCTTGAGTGGCAAGTATGAGCTAGAAAGAGAAGAAATCTATGTTGCAAGAAACAACCCCAAGGTGTTGTACAAGTACTTGAAGCTCCACAAAACACAAAAACTCACCAAAATAACATTTAAATGTTGCAGCCATACCACATGGTGTTTCACGATTTGGAAATGTCGAATGGTATGGCTAACAGCATTTTAGTGCCATTTCGAGCCAATTTCGTCATGTTTCAAAGGAATATTTTGCTTTTGCGACCCCACTCAAGCACCCAATAAGGGAGTGGAGCCTTTCTATGGCAAAAAAAAACTAAATTTATCATTAAATTTAAATTTAATTCACTCCACAAACTAATTAACCCAATTTTATATTCATTTCAAAAAACAATTATAATTCTCTAGAAACTATAATACCCTCCTTTCTATAAAAACCACTCCATTCACTCATTTCTCTTGCATTCTTCAACAACAGGAGTTTCCTAAAGCAACGTCAAGCATTTTACTTGTGTTTTCGAGCACTGGGAGCAAGCTTTGCTACATTTCCAACAAGAGAACAATTGTGGGCAGCAAGAAGAGAGTGCAGGCTGCAAATAATTTTTTTTTTGCAAGTGCATTTATTTATTGTATTTACAGCATTCACAACTTCTGGAAGTGGCATTTCTAGTGTTCCTAGAGCTTCTAAAGCAACCACGCAGCAAGAATACTACCCTCCTTGGAAGCATGTTACCAAAGTCCAGCAAATGGTTGCTAGAGTGTAATATCCCCATTTTTGGTTTCCCTTATGATGTAGTTAGGGTGGATTTACAGGGTTTGTGTCAGCCAAGTCACGGAAGTGAGATTACGTCATCAGTGGGCCCAGACAGTTCTAGATGAGTTTTATGGGGGTCAATGAAGTTCGCTTCCTATATTTCATCACCACGATCAGTTCCCAACAGTTCATTCTTGGTTTTGTTGCATTTCGATGATTCCCGTAAAGCAGGTTTATTATCAAACATATTTTAATTAAATATGCTAAAGGTGTTATTTGGAGCATATTATCTCGAGAAGCACCTTAGTGTAATAGCTCGTTGGAACAGGGATGAAGAGATCTACAAGATGGGATGATGAAAGTTAACTTTTATTAGCCAAAGAAATCGTAGAGGCAGATTAATCATTTTTCGGGATTAAAAGTGACTTAAATAAAACAAAATAAAAAGAGTCACTTAGATGAAATAAAATGGAGCTTCTAGAATGAAAATGAAATAATAAAATAAAAGTGCTTCTAAAAGGTTGAAGAAAAATCCATCAAATCTTTAAAAGAAGGGAAAGCAAGTCATTTGGGACATCTTGGATTTTGAATATTTTTTCTTGGGAAGGTTTTGTGAACTTGGTTTTCAGGTTTAGAGAGCCCTAGGGTGAAAACCCTTGGGATTCTTGGTGTGTTAAATAAAACCCCAACTCACTATTGTAGAGATTTCTGAGTTGGTGAGCAAATCTATGGATTGGAAGTGGGGATTACCCCAATCTCCAATTTGGGTTTCATTTCTAGTGAATCCCTTGGTGAATTCATTCAAAGTTCACAAGTGTGTTTATCGGTTCCAGTTATAGTTTTGGGAGGCCAGGATCAGTATTGCTGCAATTATTTCGGAGGCCATCACCTCAGTTATTTTCCAACTAGTTCAATTGCCAGGTGTTTCTGCAATTTATTAATGCAATCTCTCCTTAGTATTAAATAAATAAAACTTGTTGGGATTTACAACATTTTCTTGCCAATTTTTTTGGGTTGCAATTGTATGGTTTATTTAAGCACTGGCAATTTTATCACACGAGTTTATTATGTTTCTAGTAAATTTTCATGATGTATTCCATTGCGGAGAATTTAAGGGAAAATTTGATCAAATAATAATTAGGAATATTACAGTGGTATTAGAGCAAAAATTGTGGAATGTATTTTCTGGAGTTCGCAGTAATTTATTTACAATTATCTAGGAATTATAGATAAATTGATAAAAGAAATATTACATAGAGGGTCATTAGGAATGCAAGTGCAATTTATGTAAAATTGATAAGACCTTCAAGGGCTCTTACATAAGAGCCAAGGCTCACATTTTTAATCAAGAGATAATGAGTATTGAAGTTTGTCCGCATACTAGAAATCCAAAGGTGAGGTCTACATTTAAAAGAGAGTAAGATCATGTTCAAAGGTTGAAGGATCAAAGAAGTAGAATCAATACAGGGGGTGTTGCCTTTTAGGCAACTACCTTCGAAGACACATTTAGATGAGTGCGAAATGTTGTTGACTTCATGAAATTCCTACTCATCAACCTAAAACAAGTGTTCTACATTCAATAGTTGCATTCCAAGTGCTCATCAACTCAACCGCATATAGTGTGGTATATCAATTCCTATCCCTCATCTCAGATGTGCTAAATGATGTTACATCATACTTCAAACTACAACTGGTGGGGAAGATGAGCAAAATGTTGCTCTTAAAGTTAAGGGCAATGGCAATGGTAAGGTAAAGGGATGTGGAAGATCAACTTCTATGAAGAACATGAGCAAGTGAAATGTTTTGGATGTCAAAAGACTGTTCATTATGCTAGCCCAAGAATAAGAAGACGAAAGAGGAACAAGTAGCAGCAATAGTAGCACCAACTAAGATTGACGACTTTGCTAAGAAATTTTGAGAAAGAGTTTTCTCGTATAGCCTATATTTCGGATAGTAGTACTGTCATGTATGAGGACAATGGGTTATGGACAGTGGAGAGTAGAGCATCCAGTCACATGACGAGGATGAGATCATTGTTCCATAGTATTTTAGAGACAGACTCAGATTGCCATGTGAGATGTGGAGCTAGCACAACACATGCAATGAACGATGTTGGATGTGTCAGATTCCAACAGGAGCCAAGAGGATTTTTGGATGTGACAGTGATGTTACTTGTTCCAAGACTAACGATACACTTCCTCTCAATGTCAGCCTTGGAGGAGGATGGATATAGACTCTATAGTTTTGTTCTGGGATGGGCGAGTGCTTCTATGTTTATAGGGAGTGACCTTGGATGCAGTAGTAGTGCTCGGCATCAAACAGGGGCAGTCATATAAGTTGATGGGACAACCTATGGGTGGATCTGAGGGGATCTTGGATTCAAGATCAGTGTCAAGGGCTAAGAGGGGACAAGTGGTGACAAAGAGTGATTCTTCTAGTACTGTCAGGAGACTTAGTACGATACAACATTGATAGATGCTCACGAGTGTGATGGGACTCCTTCGAGCATGGTCGGTTTTAGCAAGCTCTCAGAGCAAGTTTCAGGGCAGGTAGCAAGACAAGCTTCAGGGACAAAGGGAGCTGCTATAGGTGGTAAGATGGGCTTGGAGACAGATCCTCGTGGTGGAGGTGCTATAAGTACCTCCCTCGCTAAGAGGGAGTGTTAAAATTTGTAGCTCGAGTGGTACTTTTGCATTAGCAATGCCTAGCATGCAGAAGTTGTGAAAATTCGGCTAACCCTGAATCATATTGCAATAAGTGATGTTATTTCTTCTATTTGTTAATTAAATTAAACAAATTATTTGTTGTGTGCTACAACATATATAGAAACAAATACACTGAGACCTTCACAAAACAAACACTGCGGAAGGAATAAAAATGTTGGAAGAAATAGATACACACACACAAAATACACTCTTATTTTTGAACTAAGTCCCCGGAAAAACCCAACTCAGGAAAACCGGTGCAGCAGCTGAGGATTTTAATATTATGCAGTAGTGAAAATATGAGTACAAACCATGGATGTTTAAACTAGCTATCCAAATTGAGAAATAACTAACAATAATAACTAGTGAGAAAAATTTCTCACTCCACAGGCAATCCAACACTGACCTTAGCTTGAATTGAGTTGCTCCTTACACCCTTTGCGCAGTCACTGCGTCAGCCTACGCAATTACAGCATTCCACAAGCTTGGAACTGCGTCTCCTCTCACTGCCTCGTCAGCTGTCATTTGGGAAATTGATACTCTTTGCCTCCGAACCCTCTACCCAGCTTCTAGCTCAAAATCTCGACTTCTCCCCAGCAAAACAGAAATCTCCCAAAGAGGACTTTGCGCTGCCTCTCAGCGATGTACTCACCGGAACTAGAAAAGCTTCCTCCAACCTCACTATCTTTGTCCCTCTCTCACTGCTTCGATCTCAGTGAATCACCTCCAGCAACTGAATGTTGCTACACTGAAGATCGATTTCCTAGCAAAATCGAATGCTCAACTAATTTGTTGCCTCTTCTCCAAGCCCCATCGACTTCTTCTTATAATCCTCCGTTAAGACTTCAACTGCCATGATTAAATCTGAATCAAGGGCTAGGATTAACTATAAATATATCCAAGTACTTTTCTAGAACATTCTCACCATGACATAATTAATTCTAATTAATTAATCATATTTCCTATGTTTAGACTTAGTAAATATTAAAAATTGACTAATAAATCTATTTAAGTTGTCTCTAGATGGAATTTCCAAAAACGATTTTTGGGTTTTGGAGAATACATGTATTCAAGCCTCTCCACCAAATCTCGTGGCTAGAACACATCCGATGCTACAAAAACTAACACTCCTCATAGCAAGGAATGTGTTCTAGTGTTGCAACCCACTGAAACAACACCTTGTCTTTGCATCATCTCTTGTCACGTTGCTAATGTTTGGCTACTGCTGCCCACCAACCACTACATAACTCTACTATGTGTTGCATCTTTGTTGTTGCTAACTCTGTTGAACTGCTGCCAACATTGAATCTGCACTGCAACTCCCTCTCCATCTGTTATTGTTGCAACTGCAACATCTGCAATTGAAAAGCATCCTAAATATTGAATCAACTGTGATCAATGTGATACATCTGTCACCCGAGTATCTGACTGCTGCTAGTATCTGTGCTATCACTTAGGCATCTACACTACTACTAACTCTGCACTGTGCCAACTGCACTGTTGACATGCAACTAGACTCTGCATCTGTCACTCTGGAATCTGATTGCATCTACTGCCACAGATCCATCTTGCTACTGAAATAGTGTGGGCTCCCGTAGCAAGGTTCAGATTCAAGAGGTGGACCTCCTCAAGAATCTTGCCCATCTGTAGCACTCTAGGGCTACAAATCCAAATCACCCCATTTTACTCATGGGGGTATGTCAGCAAACATGGTGAAGTCTTCCTCTAGCCTGGAGGAAAGCCTATCGATCTATGTTGATGCTGCCTGTTGGTCCTGCTTCTCCTCTTTGACCTTATTCTTGAGAGGACACTAGGTGTTGTAATGGCCAAGCTCACCACATCTGAAGCACTTGACCTTCGACAGGTCCTACTTTCATTGCTCCCCCTATCCCTGTCTAGGACCCTTTGATGCAAGGGCCACATTCTCCTCCACCTTCACCTGCTTTGACCCACTGCTACTGCCACTGATGGAGCTCTTCACCAAGTCTCGCCTCAACTCCTACTACTGCAAATCGGCCCACATCCTATCCCACTTTGGCAAGGTTTCTCTACCCAAAATGCTTTGGATGAATACTTGCCACTCCTTGGAGACACTGTTGAGTGCCAACCGTACTAGCTTTGTGGCTTGAGGTGTTGCTCCAACAGCTGACAATTGATCCCAGATCTCTTGAATCCTGGTAAGGTCAGGGTCGATGATCAGGATCTTGGGGGGAGGCCCCCAAGAGCTAAAAGATTGAAATGGATCTTGGGGAGAATGCCCCCAAGATCTAAAAAAATGAATTGGCCAAAAGAAAAAGAGGAGAAGGCCCAATAAAAAAAAACCACAAATAAACTTTTTATTAAAACGGAGAATAACTGTAAAAGCTACATTATGGTGGACAAAATTGTCCTTTTACAAAATGCGACTTGTTACTTATAGTATTTTTCATTTACAATACCACGGGTCAATTCCATGGGTGAAAGAATACCATGGGTGGATGTCACAATACCACGGGTCAATTCCATGGGTGGATGTCACAATACCATGGGTGAATGAATAACATGGGTGGATGTCACTTACAATACCATGGGTGGATAAATACCATTGGTGGATGCCATGGGTAAATTCCATAGGTGGATGAATGCCATGGGTTGATGCCATTTTCTATTCGGATCATTCCTCCCTCCTTAAGAAGCAATGGTCACCATTGCGTGAAGTTCTTTCCTACGAAGCCTTTATTGAATATGAAGAACCACTAAAGAGAAGGGTTTTATGTGGTTAACCCATAACTATGATGAACGAAGATCCGAGGATAGAGATACCTTGTAAGGCTTGTGACCAACTATGATACTGACAGTGTGCGACCTAGCAAATGGACTTTGATGAAGTTTGGGTTTGTGGATGACCCATAACCATGATGAACGAAGATCTGAGGATAGAGATACCCTGTAATGCTTGTGACCAACTACGATACTCACAATGTGCGGCCTAGCAAATGGACTTCGATGAAGTGTGAATTTGTGAATGACCCATAACCATGACAAACGAAGATCCGAGGATAGAGATACCCTGTAATGCATGTGACCAACTGTGATACTAACAGTGTGCAGCCTAGCAAATGGACTTCAATGACAAGGATTTGTGCAATTGACCCATAACCGTGATGTTGGTTGTTGATGAGGTAGCAAGTGCCTATATAGCCTGGGGTGTGAGGCAACGTCTCCAAAGAACCTAAGTTGAATGTTGCTATGCTGAAACTGATGAATGTGAAGCAGGTGCCTACTAAAGTGAGGTGGGAGGATACGTCTCCAAAGGGAACCCGCTCCGACTGCCACTCCAGAATTAAAATAGACATAACTCAGTCAATATTACTCAGAATATTTATATAACATGTTTTTGGAAACAGAAGGACCACTTTGCATCTTCCCATGTGTTGGAAATCCTTATCTGGACACTCTAGAATCTCAGATTCGCGCTGCAACTTTTCCGCTGTCACAAAAGTTCTGGAAAAATAGCTGATTTTAAATCATCAATATATGCCACATCCGAACTCCGACCCAACCCATTTTTTTTTAATTGAGCGATTTTTCGAGAAGAGCTCAGATCTATAATCACTTTTCTGAAATTATGCACCAAAATTGCAAAAAAAATATAGGAGAGCCATCGTCCACGAATTGTCATCATAAATATTTTTGTAACATAGCTGATTTTAAATCAACGATATCTCCCTCATCTGGACTCCAATTCGGTCAATTTTTTTTGAATTTGGGTATTTTTTCGCAAGGAATCCAAATTTGTTATTTCGTTTTGTAAATTTTTCACCAAAAATTTCAAATATGATCTGCAAACTCGCTGCCCAAAAACATTCCTGCAAAAAAATGAAAAAAAAAAAAAAAGAAAAGAAAAATTCTTCCCACTTGGTCCAAGAAAATTCTCTATGGAGAACGTAGCACACGCCTGACGTTTGTTGAATATTGCTGCAAAATTTGAAACTGAAATATGGATCAAACCCTCATTCTCATGGAATCATAACCTACTCTAATACCACTAATCCGGATCTTGGGGGGAGACCTCCAAGAGCTAAAAGATTGAAATGGATCTTAGGGAGAAGGCCCCCAAGATCTAAAAAAATGAATTGCCAGAAGAGAGAAAAAAAAAAAAAAAAAAAAAAAAAAAAAAAAAAAAAAAAAAAAAAAAAAAAAAAAAAAAGAGGAGAAGGCCCAATAAAAAAAAACCACAAATAAACTTTTTATTAAAAACGGAGAATAACTGTAAAAGCTACATTGTGGTGGACAAAACTGTCATTTTACAAAATGCGACCTATTACTAATAGTATTTTTCAGTTACAATACCACCGGTCAATTCCATGGGTGAATGAATACCATGGGTGGATGTCACAATACCATGGGTCAATTCCATGGGTGAATGAATACCATGGGAAAATACCATGGGTGAATGAATACCATGGGTGGATGTCACTTACAATACCATGGGTGGATAAATACCATTAGTGGATGCCACCTACAATACCATAGGGAAATTCCAAGGGTGGATGAATACCATGGGTTGATGCCATTTTCTATTTGGATCAATCGATGTGTTCCCCTTTCTGCATCGCGGTGCATCTCAACTTCTGCTCCAAGTACATCTTTCGCTGCTCAGAAGTGCCTTGGCATAGTGTGGAAAGTGTATCCCACATCTCCTTGGTCGTTCCCTAGCTTGCTATGTGTGACACAATGTAATCTCGAACACTGTCAAGAATCAACCTCTTCGCCCTCACCATCTCCTTTTGGTATTCCTTCAGCTCATCTGCATCCCTGGGCAATAGCTACCACTACATCAATATATGGCTTCAGGCCATGTTCATCTAGAAGGAAGGACATCCTTGCCTTCCAGATGATAGATGGAAAAATCGTCCAAGCTGTCATAATCTCGTGGTCCGGCATTGGCCATCTCAGCAAAATAAGTCGAAATCCTCCTCTTGTCTTCTACTCATTTGTTGCTAGGCTTTATGCACTCCCTGCTGGAGTGAGTAAATCTATTCACAACGACTATTGATCTGCAAGAGAAAATTGAACTTCTGAAGCTACAAGTCCCCTGAGGAAAATTTCCCTCTGTATGTGCTCTATCTTCCTCCTGACATTATTTTGCACTAACAATTGCTGCAAAATATTGCGTCCAACTAGAGATCTGCTCTGCAAGGAAAATATTGGTTGCTCCCTCTGCCTTTGGTAATCCTCGAACTAGAGAAATCTGATTTCTTTATCGCTCTCTCAGAGAAATCGATTTTTCCTCAAGAGATTGACCTTTCTGCCAAGAAATTGTGTTTCCTCTGAGGGTTTCGAACTGCCGCTTATGCAAAGCTACGAAATGCCTCTTCCCTTCTACTACTGCACTCTTCGGCTTACAATCTGCCCTCTGATACCATGTGAAAAATCGACTAACCCTGAATCTTATTTTAGTAACTGATGTTGTTTCTTCTATTTGTTAATTTAATTAAACAAATTATTTGTTGTGTTCTACGGCAAATATCAAAACAAATACACTACAACCTTCACGAAAAAAATATTGTGGAAGGAATAAAAAAATTGGAAAAAATAGATGCACACACAAAATACACCATTATTTTTGGACTAAGTCCTCGAAAAAACCCAACTCAGGAAAGCCAGTGCAGCAGTTGAGGGTTTCAATGTTATGCAGTAGTGAAAATCTGAGTACAAACTATGGATGCTTAAACTAGCAATCCAAACAGAGAAATAATTAGCAATAATAACTAGTGAGAAAATTTTCTCACTCCACAGGTGATCCAACACTAACCTTAGCTCGAATTGCGTTGCTCCTTGCTCCCTCTGCATAGTCACTACGTCAACCTACGCAGCTACTACGTTCCACAAGTTCATAACTGCGTCTCCTATCACTGTCTCGTCAGCTGTAGTTTGGGAAACTGATACTCTTCACCTGTGGACCCTCTACCCAGCTTATGGCTCAGAATCTCGACTTTTCCCCAGCAAAACAAAAATCTCCCCAAGAGAGCTTTGCGCTGCCTCTCTACAATGTACTCAACGGAAATGGAAAAGCTTCCTCCAGCCTCACTATCTCTGCCCCTCTCACTGAATCACCTCCAGCAATTGAATGATGCTACACTGGAGATTAATTTCCTAGCAAAATCAAATGCTCAACTGATTTGGTGCCTCTTCTCCAAGCCCCATCGACTTCTTCTTATTAAATCTTAATCGAGGGCTAGGATTAACTAGAAATCGATCCATGTACTTTCTTAGAACATTCTCACCATGACTTAATTAATTCTGATTAATTAATCATATTTCTTAAGTTTAGACTTAAGAAATATTAAAAACTGACTAATAAATCTAACTGAGTCGTCTCTTAGTGGAATTTCCAAAAACGATATTTGGGTTTTGGAGAATACATATGTTCTAGCCTCTCCACCAAATCTCGTGGCTAGAACACATCTGATGCTACAAAAACTAACAGAAGTGACTGAGCATATTTCACTCTCTAGGGACTTTATAAAGTTAAAGAGTGACTTTTTATATTAGATGACTAGAAAGTGACTTTTTATAAAGTGGGTGTAACTTTATAAATTTGGGTCACTTAATGATTTAAGTGGGCCAAATATGAGATTAAGTCAAGACCACTAATCTTGAGATGGCCAGATTGAATTTCACCCATTGAGATCTAAGGTTAGGGATTTCAATCATTAATGAGAAATAAAAGGAGAAAGCGAGAGTGAAGAGGCACACCATTCTTCATGAGATTTGAAGAAGACGCGAAAGAGAGACAAGGAGAGAAGTTCAGCAAGAGGAGTTGAGCTGAAGAGAAAGAGAGACCAATTCATACAACAACTGAGATAGGGCATGAATCTGTAGGACCAACATGAAAATCGAGGCAGGTAGAACACAAATTTCGAGGTGTTGTTCAACATTTAATGCATAGCAAGCAGCACAAATATCAAGGGTTGGTACTATTGACCATGTACATGTCAACAGTGCAAGAAGGAGAGTATAAAGCAATGGAATAAAAATTTGGAGTCAATATTATCATTGTAATCCCAAATTTTGCTTTTGTACTGTAAAAATTACTCTAGTATGACTATTAACCCATGTAGCAACACCTAGGTAAGCATATGACTCTTCTCAAAGGTTTCACTCTATCGGAGTTTTTAACCTCCCCAAATTAACTGTGTTTGTAAACATAAATAATGGCAGAGTCTTCCTCCCAAAAATACTCCAAATCTAGGGTGGAGCTCATTGACAAGGTTTTACGTGAGTCCTACTGTTATCGAGTCTATGTATTTTATTATACTAGATCATGTGCCTTGAGTCGCAGAATTTGGTTGAGTCGTAAGAGTCTGTGTCTATGTGTAATTTCCCTTTCTAAGGATTGAATTTGTAATATCTTGATGTAAAAGTATTATCTAGGAATATTTTGGTTGAATGGTTCCTCATAATTAGAACACTATTACAAAAATATTTTTTAGATACATTTAGAGGGTGGAAAAAACATTTAATCCCCTCGAGTCTAATAATTTTATTTTCTAGCAAAAATAAAATAAAGAAAAAAAAATAGCTAGAAATTGTCTAAGAAACTAAAATAAATGGAAAAATTAATTACCCTCCAAGTGGAAAAATCATTCAAAAATTATTTGAGGCTATTTTCAAAGCAAAATATTCAAGTCAAAAAATAAAAGCCTCATTTCCAAGGGAAAAGGACCCAGTCCAAAAATTTGTTGGCCTAGAGAAGACTATTTCCCAGCAAATCAAAATTTTTGGACCAAGCAATTGAATATTTTGCACATGTAACGATAATTCTATTATATGAAGGTCCTAGAAGTCAAATTTTGACCCTCCAACACAGTGAACAAGGAAAATCGAAATTTTTTGGAGATTTTTTCGATAAGGACCCAGCCATGGATCAATACAACCAGCCGCTATTTCCACTTCGAGGGGTTAATCCCTCTCATTTTCTATATAAGGAAGCTTTCAAGCTGCTCATTGTACCTTCATCTAACGAAAAAAATGTACTGAGCTAAGCTTTGCTAGAATATTTTTAATAAATTCTTTGGTGTTGCAATTCAAGGTGTCTCTCTCTTGATGATTCATGGTATCTGTTGAATGGGTTTAATGCTTTAATTTTGTTCTTTAACTAGATATTATTGTTTCATAGCCAATTATTGGATTATCTACTAGCAAAAGCATATTGCTTTAGGTATTGGGCTAGAGTCAACGCATTGAAGTTGGCAAATCTAGCAGGTATCTATAGATCTCTAGTTTATTTGTGTGAATCTGATCCAAAACGGATCCAAGAACACTCTAAGTCTTCAAAAATCGTTTAAAAGATCAAAATAAACGCATGGGAAGAATCCTTAGAAACATCGGAAAACACTATTGGGAGGCAAAAAACACAAGAAAACAATGAAAATAGAGCTATCGATAGCTTGAATAATGAATGCACAGGAGTCGTCAGATCTGGCCAATCAACGGTCCAGATCTGATCAACAAATTGCAATCGGCAGAGACAAGCGAAGGCTATCAGTGAAGACCACATGGTATATGCGACAACGATCAACGGGGTCAACGAGGACCATTGATTAAGCGCACAAATCGACAGCCCACGTTGCAACGCAACATCGCATCAACAAACCACAATAGAGCACTCACCAAACGGCCCGAGGTTAGTGCGATATGCGATTGCGATCAATCGCATCGCAATATCACAATCGGCAAACACAATGGAGTAGAGCTATATGTATACATATATATGGGATGTGATTAGCCGGACCCGATGTAAATATAAACGCCACTTTATATGATTTGAGATCCGTCAAATAGCAATTTTAATGTATTTTCGTGTATTTCGTTTATTAAACGAAATACAAAGGGAAGCGTCAATGCGATGAAACCCGGACCCAAAGAGGTTTGGGAATAAAAACGTATAATATTTTAAATCCGCCCAAAGCAATTTTTACGGGATTTTAATGTTTTTACGTTTTTCCAAATGTAAAGGAAATCATGATATAAGTGGGATATCGGGCGGGCCAAAGGCGGAAAGTGGTTTGGGCCAAGCTCCACCCAAGCCCATACATTGGCTACCACGTGTCCAGGCTGAGGAGAGAGAAAACCACCCTCATCGGGGGGTTAACTCTCGTACGAAAGGGTTGCCCGAAATGACCCGCGGCCGTTGGATCTGGATCTCCCAGATCAACGGTGGAGATGTGATATCGCTACAAAGGCAGACCCGATAGGAATTATAAAGCAGATTCATAATATTTCAAATCCGATGAACAATGTTTTGGAGGATTTCCATGTTTTTGCAGCATTTCTCTGTGTTAACAGAAAATGGCCGTTTCAAGGATTTCAAAGGCCCGATGCACTCATTTGTTGCGGAACAGGTGGCCACCTCCCCTAAAGCAGTTATCCAGTGATTATTAACGCTCAGAAGCGGGATTCGAGCAGACAGAGGCCGGGAGACAGAAAGCTGAGAAGGGAAAATGAACAAGCACCGCCGATTGGCTTTAAAGCCACAGAAGACAGAAACAAAGGCAAGCAGTAGTGCAGGCAGTGCTGAGACAGAGCAACAGAGACAGAGAATCAGTGAGGAGAGTCTATGTACTCATAAGAGACTTGGGGGATCCAGTAAAGCCTTATTGTTTTGTATCAGTTGTGTGAGGCTCAAATTGAGCTCACTGTTGTAAAACTCTGTTTGAATACATAATAGAGAGGTCACCACTGAGGGCTGGACTGGGAGATGTAGCCCAAGAGTGTGGGGTGAACTCCTTATTAAACTTGTTGTATTTATGTGTGTTATCTGTTATGTTTCTTTTTACTGCTTCATTGTCTATGTATTTCGCAATCTTATCGATCCATTGCACAAAGTAACATAGGCAAATCAATACACATGAGTCTATAATACCTTATTAATTGTCTTAGATCTCATTTACAAATCAGAATCGAACCCCTTTGAAATTAATAAGCTATCTTTCGAGTGTGTAGAGTTCTTCAAGTAATTCAGCGCTTGGAGAAAACTCCAAGTTCACAGACTTTGAGGTGACCACATCTTGTTTGGACTTCGAGCTTACCTAACGATTTATTGTGCAGGGTCTTGGCTTGTACATCAAATACAAATTATTTCTATTTTCAAAATCTACTTGGGCTAAAAGGATTTATTTGCTAACTAGAGCTTGATTTTAATTGTGAATAGTGTAAATAATTTTCTAACCCTTGTATATTATTTTTCCCTTTGTAAATAATATTTTTGGGGTTTTTATTTTAAAATTTTCTAGATCTTTTGGTTGGGCTCTATTTGTTTAATTTAGCTCAGATATTTCAAAGAAAAATCTGAAGTTAGAATCTTGAGACCCTCACCTAGCCTAGATGGTTAGGGTTTGGGCCTAAATTCACCCAAGGAGTAGTTGTCCAGCCCAAAGAAGGAAGTCGTTCAACCTTTGGAGGTGGATTTGGGGTCTAGAGACCCTAAGCTACAAGACCTAAGTGCCAAAATTTCAATGCCTAGTCTCTTTGTGGGAGTCGTTGGCCTTAGAGGGCTTATTTCCTGCATAAACTAGGGTTTTCTTAACATGTGAAGTGGTTTTGCAGGTGGTCTCCTTGAGGTTAGGATAATTTTCAAATCGACAAATTTTGAATAGTTAACTAAGTTAATTTCACTTAGGTGGCTTGAAATCGACAAATTTTGTTTGCAGGAGGTGGCCATAGGGATTTTGAGGGCACTAGGCCTTAGCCACAACCCTAATAGGCTCATTTTACCCTAGTCGCAGACCTATTTGGCCTTTGGAGCTAAGTCGTTGGCTTAATTAGGCCTTAAAGACGTAGTCGCAGCCCTAGAGGGGCCTAATTTCATCTTTGCAATTGATTTTGAGGGCTAATAATTTGTTTTGCAGGCCTGAAGTGATTTTTGGGAAGGATTTGGAGTGGTCTATCGTTGTATTTTTGTCATTGATCCATGAAAATTTGAATTTATTGGCTAACTATTGGTTTTGCATGGTCAATATCAAATTTTGAAGGGGTTTCGTGGGCCAAATTAACCTTATAGCCCTAGCAGCTAGGCATAGGGCCACTTTCCCACTTGGCCACTAGCTTTGGGAAACCTTCTAAGCCTAGCTGCATACAATCTAAGGTCTGTTCTATTGGTTTTCAAGGTAATCTTTGTGGTTGCACGTGTTAGGAAAGCCCTCATCATATTTTGAACTCAAAACTTCATCTTTGGTGGCTCACTTGGCATACTTGTCATCAGAACTAGGCCTCTTCATTCTCCTTTTACTATCATAAAAAATATCAGATCTGAAATTGAACATAACAGTGGTGTATCATTCAAGATCTATGCCTAAACCTAATCACAATAAGCTAAGAACACCTAAAAGACATCATACATTAATTGTGAAGGCTTAAATCATTGTTCTAGTTGATTGTTCACAACAGTCTTGCGTATTTTTGAGGTCTGACATAATTGCTACAGCAGTGTAATCTCTGAAGTTTGGCCCTAAAAATGAGTCAAGATAAGCCTAATACACTTCAGAATCATCACATTAACTTAAAGGCTCAATAAGCATTGTCTTGGTTTATTTTCAAGTGAGATTTTGGGACTGTTTGCATGCTAATTGTGGGCTGAGCTAAATCATATCAAAGTCTGGTGCATTATCATTGCTCTCTTAAAAGCATCGGTTGACTACTTGTATTGGTTTCTCTTTGATCTTGGGAATAAGCTATCATTTTTGCATACTAACTCTTGCATTTTTACACTATTGCAAAAGCACCTCATTGGTAGTTGAATGCATCTGTTAGTATTTTCTTGCATTGCATATCACTGTTAGCAATCTCCTCTTTTGCTTGTCTCTATTGGTGCTTGTTATTATTGTGTTTAAGATCATCTATTGTGTCTCATTGGCTTATGATCTAAGTGATAAGAAGAAATTTCTCTCATTAGCGCTCTAAAATTGTTCTTGTGCCTACTCGCTAAGTAACATTAAGATAAGAGGACTTAAATGAGATCTTGTGTACACATTAATAAGCTCTAATAAGCTCTTGAGTAATTGGTATTGCTAAATCTTGTTTCATTGGAATAATCTATAAAGTGTTATCTAAAGTGACTTTTAATTGCTCATGTCATCTTGTGTTGAATATCATTGTGAGAATCTCGATTTCAAGTGATTTGGTCTTGTTGGAGCATTTAATATATCTATAATCTCATTGAGGCAATCACTCATAATTTGCACCTTCATTCTAGGTTAGAAGTACATCTCTAAAATTTACCTCCAAGCATAAGCTTCGTTGCTTCGTTGAAAGAAAGATAGGACCACTTTCTTCATAGAATTTGAGAAGTCTAGACCATCATTTGTAGTTAACATAGGTGACCTTGTAGTTCTCTTGTGAGCAATCCCTTGTAGGAACGGAGGCATTTAGATGGTTAGAACCCAACAGAAGGTATCGTTAATGAGCTCTTAGCGTCCATCCTTTGGGCTTCTCTTTACAACTTGCATTCGAGACTAGCTTCAAAATAATTGAGAGGAAAGATTCACGTAGATTAGGCATCTAATTAAAATTAACCAAGATCCTGCATCACACCTTAGATCTAGGTCATGCACTTCATTTAGGATAGAATTTGCATCCCAAAGCAATTATTCATCCGATAACTTGGAGTGTTAATCTATCTTGTGCAAGTAATTAATTTGAAGGCACTGGTCTCTCATTCATAATCTCAAGGAATCTAATCACATTGTGCTTAATAATCTCACTTGCTACCAAATTTTAGCTCAAGTTGCTAGGCCATTTAGTTGTGTCTCCTGGAACTTGTTGGTTCCCAACAACTTCCTCATCATCTCATCTGTAGGGACTACCACCCTTAGCATGCATTTAGAAGACAACTTAAATGGAGAGGGTAGGGATCAGAGTGGCAGCCCTTGCCCTGAGCGTTATCGCATTATGGTGTACAATTTGGGTGACAATAGGTAAAATGCATTTAATGCATAGGCCACACAACAATGGTCATGATTTTCAAGGGCTGAATGGGCACAAATTTCAAGGGTTGTATAGAGAAATTTTCAAGTGGCTGGGCATGATATCCAAAGCAAATTGGGCGCAGAAATCGAGCTGAGGCAACAAGAAATTCTAGGAAATTTGGGCATGATTTCCAAGGGAGATAAGTTGTATTAATTGTTGATTTCACTGTTGTAAAATTTCTCTGAGAAATAAAAATTCCTCCTCTCCCTCCTATTGTTGACATTTGGGCAGCTATGGAACGAATTTCCCACAAGAAACCCACCTGCCCCAAAGGAAATCCCATCATGCCTCAAAGAAGAATTCAAATTGGACTAGGTAAATATTATTTATTAATGTGTGGGCACTCCTCATATTATTATATTGTGTGAAAAAATTATTTGGGCAAACCTTCATCTAAGTATTTGGCAAATATATTTGAATAATGTTAAGATCAAATTACAAGGGTTTCTTCCAATTCAGCCTCACCAAGAGTAAGGGTTAAATTAGCATCAAAGTCGCCCAATCAATTAATATAAATAAGTGTTCGAGGAAGCTCATTCCAGGGGATCATTGAAGGGATCATATCATCAACAAGATCTGAGATTCTGTAGGGCATTCCTTGTGGAAAGAATGTATGGTATTTTTGTATGACAAAGATCATATAGCATATTTATATATGGCTCACATTATCATCAATGATTCGCATAAGTTTTCCTCTATGGCTCGCATTATATTTGTTTTTCTATGGTCCGTATATCAAATACTGAGGCTCACATTGCTCTCATTTGGTAGTGTTGTCGCATAGAGTGTCTAGGCACCGCGACAACGCTCAGAGTAAAGGTTGTCACCCTTAAATCCTTACTCCGTTTAGACTCTCTCCTAGGCAAGTCAAGGGGGGTAGTCCCTAGGTAAATGGACGAAATAACCTGCGAAAAACAGACTCTAGGAGAGATGGACAACTTGATGAATGTAAATGAACCTCGATTAACTTAGATGAATAGATCAAGTGCTAATGTAACCAAGACACAACCACAAGATAAAAACAATTATAGACCAGTGCCTCTAATTTGAATTAACCATTAACTAAATAAAACAAGTTATCCAGAACAATCTTCAATATGTGACGAATAATGACAATCATGAATAATCAATATGAACGCCCAAGACTATATCACACAAGATATTCCAGATTTAAGATGATTATTGTTACTGACCAAGATCTAGAATTAATTAACCTTTTCCAACAGTCAATATGATTTATCGCACCTTGACCATAGAAGAATCATAAAATATCAGAAACAGCAAAGGACTTTAATTTAGGAAGTAAAGTAAATCAACGGGTTTAAAAAAAAAAAAAAATCGAAATTTTTAATGGGCCATAGGCCACATTAAAAATTTTAATGTTTAAGTGAAAAACCCCTTAATTAATTTCATTTTAAATCCTTAGTCATAAATTTAAATTTCTTTTAGAAATTTTTTTAGAAATTTTTTTAAGATTTTTAAATGTTTTTATGACTTTTCAAAGTTTTTTAATTTTTAAAATTTTCTTTTTGTTATGTTTTTTTTTTAATTTTTAAAGGGTTTTTAAATGTTTTAAATTTATTAGGATTTTTTGATTTATTAATTTTTTAAATGAATTTGAATATTTTAGATTTTATTTTTTAGGCTTTTTAATGGTTTTTAAATGAAAATCAAAAGTTAAAAATAAAAGTCAAAACAGCAAATAAATAAAAAAATGTGAATCTAACTAACTAATGCTTCATGAGAAATTAAATCGGATTCTAAATATATGGAACCTAACCGTAAAAAAAAAAAATATAAACAAACGAAACCTTAAGAAATAAATAAATAAAAATTAAATTAAATTAAATAAAAAAATTGAATGTGTGTTTGCTCCGACAGCAATGTGCGCAGCAAATGAAGGTCGAGGGAAAGGCTACGAGCAGGCAGAGAGGGTCGATAAGCAGGTTGGAGGACTGCGAAGAGACGGCGTGGAGAGGTGAGACTGAGAGGGAATACGCAGACAAGGATGGAGGATAACTTGACGGCAACAAAAGAGACAGGTCGAGGAGGCTGGACGGATATAGCAGCAAGGAAGAAATGTTGAAATGGAGCTACGTGAGGGAAGATAAGGGATTTCAGGCCGCAAGGGATCATGAAGCGAGAAAGGAAATCCGCAGGAGGAGTACGAACTAGCAGCGGGCAAGGGAGGAAATATGCAGTTGGAGAAGGGATTGCGAGGTTGGAGCAAACGCGAGGGAGTAGTATGGCAGTGTGACGGTATAGAGATGGGATGGACGCGGAAGAAACAGGGTATGAAGGTGGTGGGGTACGTGGGAATGGTAGCGGATATGCGTGGATAGCTAGCAGCAAAAGAGATCTGTGTGAGGAGAGATCAAAAAATGCAGGTAGAAAGCAGAGACTTGACAACCAGATGAGAAAGGAGCTACGTGAGGGTTTTTGTAGGTATACGGCAGCGGCAGAGGGCTTTGAAGATCTGGAGGACGTTGTAGGAAGATTAGACAGTAGACAACATTTGCAAGATGAGAGAAAGGCAGCAAAATTTCAAAATTTGCACAGTAAACGCCAAAACTAGGCAGCCAATCAATCTGCAAAATGGTGGCCCAGAACTACCACCAGAAACTCTCAAAAAAAAAATCAGAAATCTTAATTAAAATTTTAAATCGCCCTACTTCAGATTTCTTTGAAACCCTTATAAAGTTTCCAAATCTGAAAATAAATAAATTTAAACCTTTGGACTGTAAATCTGGATATGATCCTTGCCAAAATGATACTAATGGACCCTCAGAGATCTAGATCTTACCCTCAAGGGCCGAGATCTGGACTCTGCACAGCTTTCAGCTTCAGATCTACAGCGATAGGACGACAAAAAACACCCAAACGATACGTACAATGACCCCAAAACAAAAACCCCGAAAACCCAAGTTAGAAAACTGAAAATAATTTTACAGATCTATGTACATAAATGGAAAATCTATCAGATATAGGGAGTGTGAGTCCGACTCCGCTCACAGATCTGATGATCTGAGGCTCTCAACAGCTAGATCTATCGATTTAGCACAGAAAAAAATTAAATTTTTTGAATTTTAGAGGAGGTACTAAGCTCAAAACCCTCTATGCATCACCCATAAAAATATCATATGATAAGCCCAAGATCAAATTTAAGCTGGGCTCTTTAGAAAACATGGATCAGGAGTTGGCTGGTTCAGCCGAGAACTTCCCCGAACGCTCGATGATCTAATAATCAAGGATTTCCTGCAAAACTCAATTTAACCATCAACATAGAGCGAGTAAACGACAATAAACTTCAGAGAAATAGAGATATCTGCTATTATATTCAAAATTTAAATTATCATTCAAACCCCAGCGACCGAGCAAGATACCTGTACTCAAATCACTCTTCAGAAAGCTATCATCAATGGCTAAAAAGAAATCTATGCATAAAAATGACACATCTTACAGTATTTCCATGAAGAGTAACACCAACAGAAATTAACCCCAAAGTCTTTCTTTATTGCTCATAAAAGAGATTACAAGAGAGCTTTTCGCTTAGTCCACGATCAAAAGATCGGATGATACTGACTGACAAATGACCTCCTATTTAAAGATAATTCCTCCAACGGCTAGTTCGATTGATCCTTGTCAAAACAATCTCAACCGTTGATGAGGATCAAAATTTCTTTTAATCTCATCTATCGAAGTTTTAAATATTGAGGAAATTTCGAATTTTTCAATTAAATGCATTTTAATTAATTCAAAAATTAAATTTTTGAAATAATTTCCTCAAAATTTTGACTTTGACTTAACCCCAGGGACCAAAGGCATAAAATTTAGCAAAATAATCGATTAAGCTTAGTCCCTGGACCTCTTAAAATTTAATTTTTTAAAAGACCCATGAATTTCGCCTTTGAAAAATTTAAATTCACTTATGACCTACAATTAATCAAAATTATGGCTTAAGATTTTAATTAGTTTTGGCTAGAAAATTTAATTAATTAACCTATGAGGGGATAAACTATTTTTTTAACCCTCAAGACACTTTACATCATGATTTTTTTACATTTTTTACATCTCAAGGGAAAAAACCTATTTACAAAAGACCCTCACAGGCTACCCAGTTCTATGACACAAATATTATCTAGCAGATCAAGCAATTTGTAATAAAATAACCTCACCCAAGAGTTAGAATTATTCCCAAATCACTTTTACATAGACTTGATCTAGAATACTAGGACTCCCCTAAGATCCCAGTGACAAAATCCATTTCGGCTTTGGGGTAAGGCTGAAAGAAAGCTCTGTCGACCATCCAAGAATGGATCGATGAGACCAAAAACCTCCCGGAATGTAGATCGTCACCAGAAAATTAGGTTTACCTAGGCAATTACATACACGACACAGATCTGCTGATATTATTTACAATTTACACATGCAGAAAGGGTTTACAATATAACATGATGATCAGGCTGATGATGATAATTGAACGGCACGGACACGTCGATCAAGCGCTATCCCTTTTGCGAAAAAGGGGTTGTACTGGTATGGATCGTTGACACGTAGTGGTCAATAGCTAGCTCGCACAATTACAACAGTGGCTCGTTAATATAGAAGCTTGCATTTCTCTCCTTTGGTAGCTCACATAATTACAACAATGGCTCGTTAGTACAGAGGCTCGCATACACTGTTGTGTAGCTTGCATTAATTTATGGTTTGATTTATTTATTTGTAGTGGCTCTCTCTTGTTATAACTCGCATTACTATGCTTTGTGACTGACATACATTCATGTAGATCGCATTATATCCTTCAATGGCTTGGATCTTCTTTTTTGTGGCTTAAATTAATATACAGTGGCTTGGATCTTCTTTTTTGTGGCTTAAATTAATATACAATGGCTTGCATTAATGCACAGTGGTTTGTATATCCTCTTTGTGACTCGTTGACTTTCTCTGTGGATCGTTATCTATGGCTTGCATACATTGTTGTAGCTTGCACTCTTCCACGTGGCTCGAATTATATCTTTGTGCCTCTCACATTTGTATATGGAAACGACATTAAGGCTCAATATATACTACCATGGCATTACATCATTGTGGCTCGCATTTTATACTCTATGGTTTGCATGTGATGTTAGTGATGTTTGAACAGTGACTTTGACATAATACAGCGTTTTACAATGACCCTGCTACATAACAGTGACCTGGATATGGCAACGACATACATGACAGTAACCCTAATATAATAGTAACCCTCATATGATAGTAAACATATGGCAGTAAACTTATGGCAGTCTACTTCACATGACTCAGTGATCTATAGGTATAGCAGTGACCTTGTTGCATAACAGCGATGTTGATGTATGATAGTAGCAGTGAACTTGTATGGCAGTATGGCAGTGACTTTGTTGTATGATAGTAATCTTGATATGGCAGTAAACCATTTGTTAGCCTCTCTCATAAAACAATAATAAATCCAAAAATAATTTATTATCATAGGTTATAAAATTGAAATAAAATA
>APFE030487502.1:28696-43339 GCA_000404065.3 Pinus taeda | reverse complement strand
TTTAAATTAGATTTTAACTTTATAAAAAATTATAAAGTCACTTTAGGAGAAAAATTAAAATATTTTGGACACTTTTCCTTAGGCCAAAGATCAAAGCCTAAGGGAACCACCTGTCCTCCGGTACCAAATTTCAACACATTAAATGTATTTGAGTCATCTTGTAATATACTTGTCAAAAGAATAAAGAAAATAATTTTTATTATTATTATTATGACTTATTAAACCATGGGTTTCATGCTTGGGTCATCATGTTTTAGGTCAAAGTCCCCATTGAAGACTTCTTGTATTTATCCTGAGTTAATATAGTCATTGTACTTTTAAAGAGACCCTTCTTGGGCTTTTGAATCATGTAAAAAGGTTAAGTATTGAGTCAAATATGAATTATGTTGCCTCCACACACCAAGTCGGCCTTAAGATGATCAAGTCGACCTCACCAAAGGACTATAAATGAAGCAATTTGAATTCCATTTGAAGCACTCACTCAACAAGCTGGTTCGATATCTCTTGAAGCTAGAAAAAGTGTGAAATAGAGGAAGGAAGAAAAGGAAGTGCGAGTTTGGTCTAGGAGAAGGAAAGGAGGAAAATCGAAATTTTAGTGCATCTATCTCGCTCTCTCGTGCCCTGGTTTGGAAGATCGAAATTCTCTTCTTGATGTCGTAGCCAGTTGTCACATGTTGTTGCTGCCAGATCAAAGTATAGGTTGAAGTTGTTGGTGTTGGGTGTTGTTGCCTCAGGAAGTCGTATTGGGCCAAGATCGAAGTTCCTATGTGATGATCGAAGTCTTTCAGTGAAGATCGAAGTCTCCAAAGCAAGGTCGAAGTTGTTGGGTTGACGAAATTGTTGCTACTGCTACTGCTATTGCCAAGTCAAGTAGGATCATTTGCAAGAGAAGAAAAAGGTTGACTTGGTGTGGAGGGAAGTTTGTGTCAAGGTCTAGAGCCCTGGAATATCTCCAGAAAATCATTTAAGGAAGAATTATTAGCTGGGTTTTCCCCTAGAGAGGGGTTTTGCCCTGCCTGTGAGCCTATATTTGGTGTCCATTGTTTTATGTGTTATTTCTTTGGTAATTGCTTGATGAACTAAAAGAAAGAAGATATAAAGAAACCTAATAAGAAGTTAAGAACATCACAAGTAATTATCAAATATAAGAAAATCTTTCTACCTTTCTAATTTTCTAACACTACTTAGGTCAAGCATATCATTGGTTGCTAAATCCTATCCTCTTGACCTAACCTGGGTCCACTTGGTCCCGTGTGGTCCCATATCTTATCAAAGTCAACTCTTCAAAAACCACTTGGGAAACCAAGTTCCACAAGGATTTTAGGGTTTAGGAAGCTCCTTTAGAAGTCACATTCCCTAAGCCAAGCCTTCAAATCCCTCTTCCCTTATCCTAGAGAACCTTGCACCTTGCTTACAAGGCAAGCAAGCCCCACTCTTGAGTCTCTTCAAGGAAAGGGTCATTGAGATCACTTCACATCCATCTTAGTTGATCTATCCTTAATAAATGATTCTCTATGTAGGGTCTCCTCCCATCGGTGAAGGTCCGTAAAGAGTAGGAAGCTTTAGCTGTGGTGACAGTGGGCTTTAGCTTCATTGTTGCTCTTGACCTAGCAAGTGCCCCTCTAAGACCCCTTGCTAGTTTGAGCGGTAACATTTTTGGCGCCGTTGTCGGGGACACGAAACGTGTGTTTTGTTCCTCATACGACATTATTGACATATCATTTTGGCGACTTCGTTAGAAGAACGAAACCCTAGTTCTTCATTGACTTCAAAGTCAATGCTTTTTAGGGTAAAGCAAGCATTTGTTAAGGCAATTTTAGTTCACCCTGGCAACTCCCATGATATCAACATGTAAAGATCAATGGCTTCTAAAAGCTTCATGAGTGGTTTCTTGCTTTGGATATCACATGGGTTCTAGGATACCCAAATGGCCTGGATTAGAAGTTTATGCAAAATATGCCACAATTTGAGGGTGATCCATCCACAGTAATAGACCACACAGAAAAACTTATTAAGCATGCTTCCGAAGTTAATGTGGTTCATCTAGACGACCTCATGGAGTTATTTATTGCTTCTATTGAATACAAGCACCGAGGTTGGTTTGACTCGTGTGACCTTGAAAGCATTTCATCTTTTATCAAGTTGCTCAACAAATTCATAGAGTATAAGGACCCAAATTCCAATCCAATGAGGCTGCTTGTGAGAGCCTAGAGGAAGCCCTTCGAAGGGAAGGTCTCATTGGTCAAGATGAAGAAGTTGGAGATAACCTTGAGGATCTTAGCGGTGAGTAGGAAGATGAGCCCTCCTTGGGTCCACATGATGAACAAGATGACTTTGAAAAGACGTGTTGGGAAGGATGAGTCTATGGAAAGTAAAGTTGAGACTAACCTTGCCTTTCTCAAGGATATTTCTCTCGATGACTCTTTTGTTGAAAACCTTGATGAAGGTGATCCCATTAGCCCCTTGGAAAATGACATTGGAGATTATTTCCATATTGAAAAGGAGAAATGGGAAATTGTTGGTCCTCAATTTGATTGTGCTCACATTTATGACACCGACAAGGAGGATGAGGTTGAGAGTGGTCCTCCCCTTCTCCCAAGCATTGTTTATGATGACATATCCATCGATACCCTTGGGAAGGAGAATTATCATTTTCCCTTGCATCAAAGGGAGCAATTGGAGATTATTGATTCTCCTTTTTGGGAAGACCCTATCTTTGGTACCAACAATGACAGGATTGATAAGGCCCTTGCTCATACCTACCTTCCTTATGATTCCGGGAGTATATCAAATCACTTGAGCCTCTAGAGTTGGATTTTCAGGAAATGGATCTCGTTGAGACTTCACCCTCCCCTTTGCCCTTTTCTATTGTTCATCCCCTTTGCCCTTTTCTATTGTTCATCATCTTGAATCTTTATTAAGTGATTCCCTCACCCCTTTTCATATGATCTCAGTGACCATGAGCCCTTTCCCCCTTCTAAGTATGGTATCACGGAAGAACCCCTCATTGAATATACTTTATCTCCTATGACACACGATTATGATCACTCTATGGCCTCCCCTCTCCAATATGAACATCACCGTGAGCAACCTATTTGTTGCACTCCTTCTTTCCCTCACCCTTCGTTCCCCTCTCATCACAACCTTGTGGCATCTACAAAGCAGAATATTAAAAAAATGATTGTGATAAGGAGTTCTTAAGAGTGATCATTCATTTCACCATTGTATACTTAGAAGGAAAGCCCGACACTTCTATATTGACTTTATTTCCTTTCTCCTAGGACTTCCCTTTACCTCGAATGGAGATCATGTTGTCCCGCCTCCCACCATCTTCATCCTCGATATGACTATGTCCACATTCGATTTGGGATTTGCTACATGAATAATCATATTGGTAGACATATGTATATTGATGTGATGATATGTTGGTTGCACTAGCTTTATGATTATATTTAGTATTAGCTTCGTCGTGTGCATGTTACGGTAGGATGCATCACATGCTGATTTTCACATTAGAACTAATGTCATATGATATTTCTCATGATAGATTAACTGCATTTATATTAAAATTGCATATTATTTTCTATTGATTTTACAGCCTAACACTAAGCATGGGTGATCATAAGACACCATAGAAACATGTTGCCACGTGGGTTTAGTCTTTGACATGTGCAGATAATAAGTCTCCGGTAACCAAGAGATTGTTGGTGTTCTCATGACCTCTCGTTTGAGTAGCTTCACCTACTTTTTATCGAGAGATCATGTCCCAATTGGAGCCAGATGATACCCACCATTTTGTGGGTGATATCCCTAGGAGAAAAAATTTCTCCATGATGGTCCTCAGCCAGCAACCACCAACTAGCTTGATGTGCCATTTCTCCGCCACCTAAACTAGCCATGTGGTCCCTCGCCCATCTGTCATGATCGTATGTTTGAAGGTGGGCCTTCCAAACCTAAAGGTATGTCTTGTTATTTGGAAATTGAGTATTCTAGTTTATTTATCATGGAAGCTTTGAGCAGGGATTCAGGGGGGATTCGGCGGAAAGAGTGGTCTAGGTCTGTGCTCTTGTCCCCTAGGTCTCTTTTGGGATGTTAACTTTGCACCCTAGTCCCGTGGGGTCTTTTTCACTGACCTATTGGTTTCAGGGATGGTACTACATGGGAAACCCCAATTTTGGTTGTGTGGTCCCGCTCCCCAATTCACATATATTACTCCCCTTCCACTCACTACACCCCTGATCATCTCTCCTCCCACCTGGATCCACATTCCTCCACTGGGTCCACATGGGGTCATCCAACCCCTCCCCTTGCCCCACACCTTGGGTCGGACCTGGAATGATGCCCGGAGGTTGGTGCAACTAAAAGAAAATGAAAAAAAGCATAGTTGGCCACATTCAACAAAAAATTGTACCACAAAATACAAAAGATTTCTGGGACAAACACATTTAGCACATGGGCAAAAGCCAATACATGAGCTCTACCCCATCATCATGGCCACCACCCTAGTTCCTATAGGCTCTAGATGAGCTTCCTTTATCATTTAGGAACCAATAATTATCCCAACTCCTGGTGGGCAATGAACCGCCCTACCTTAAAAAGGGTATCCACTGCTATATCTCATACATCATGCTCTTACCCCTTGAGCCCTGAGTAGTTAATTAAAGAAAAATCATAAAAGGAAAAAAGCATATAAAGAAGGGTGGAAAAATCAAGGCCGGGGTAACTCATGTACCACGATTGCTCCCTCCTACACATTATTTACCCAAGTGTGGGCTTCCCTTTTATTAGCTACCCTTGTACCATGGCATGTGATCCAAGTTGCCCCCTTTCATTCCCTACTCCATTCTATCATTATGCCATATGCCACCACCATTTGAAGGATGTACACAGACATACATGCTCCCTCCTACACATTATTTACCCAAGTGTGGGCTTCCCTTTTATTAGCTACCCTTGTACCATGGCATGTGATCCAAGTTGCCCCTTTCATTCCCTACTCCATTCCATCATTATGCCACATGCCACCACCATTTGAAGGATGTACCACAAACATACCACCCCCTTTAGAAGTAGAAACCACCTAATAGGATGTCTGGTTAACCTTATTTGGAGCTTGGAGACATTAGCACGTACCAAAGCCCACTTTGGAAGGGCATACCATTGTGAAGTGCCCATTTGTTGTCCATGGTTTATAAACTCTTTTACTTGATTTCTTTAATAACTTGGTATGTTGAAAGGCATGAGGACGCATTAGATCTTATGCACGATTGCAGATGGTTTCCATTTGGGTTTGGTCTCCCTCTACGGGGTCCTGACCCCCAGAGGGCTACATTGGCACATGTAGGGTGTGTGTAGAGAGCCATGGGCCTCCACAGCAACAAACAACACTCCATGGATCCCCACATCCATTCAGAGATTGCTCGTGATTCACTTATTGGACGAGGAAAATGCACCTGATCCATCATGCCCAATCAGCCCCACAATTGCACCATACACTTGGCAGATGATCCAGGTCTTGCACAATGATGTGGCATCACCTACACCATCATCCTAGCCCTTGCAGACAATCTATGCTAGTTTTTGTAGCATTGTATGTGTTCTAACCACGAAATTTTGTGAAGAGGCTAGAATACAAGAGATCTCCAAAACCCAGAAATTGTTTCTCGAAATTCCTACTAGAAATGACTTAATTAGATTATTACCCGGTTTTTAGATATTTACTAAGTCTAAACTTAGGGAATATGGTTAATTAATCAGAATTAATTAAGCCAAGGTGTGAATGTTCTAGAAACTCACAGGGATTGACTTCAAGTTAATCCTAGCCATCGATTAAGATTTAATATTGGTCGTTGGAGTCCCAACAAAGGATTATAAGAAGAAGTCGATGGGCACTTGGAGAAGACACTTGAGAAGTTCGATTTCATGAGCAGATCGATTTTCAGAGTAGTAGTAGTCAATGGCCAAAGAGAGAGCTAGTGAGCTCAAAGCAGTGAATGAGGAGCAGAGACAGTGATCCAGAGGAAAGATTTTCCAGATCCAGAGACGCAGCAACAAGTGAGCCGAATTATCCCAAAGAGGCAGCGCTGAGGGGCAGTGTAGTTCCTTCAGCAAGGTAGTTCGATTTGGAGGAAGGAAAATCGTTCTTAGTTCCAGAGGTCGAGAAGAAGTTCCAGAGGGACGAAGAGGCGATTTCCTCAACATCCAGAGGCAAAACGACCTCATCAGAGCCCAGTCCAAAGCAAGTTGTCCAGCCAACTAAGCAGAGAGCGCAGAGGCTGACGCAGAGCTCCAGGAGGTCGAGTTTTGATAGGGAAAGTCGAGCCAGAGATTGCTTGTGGGCGAAGGCTAATTCCCTTCAGTATTTTGCTCATATTTTCTTGTTGTTTGGATTTCCAATTGGGCTCCCATAGATGTACTCGGATTTCACTGTTGCATAATAAAATAAAACCCTCACTGCTGCACCGATTTTCCCAAGTTGGGTTTTTCCGGGGACATTTGTCCAAAAATAACTATGTCATTTTATGTGTGTCCTAGCATTTCTTACAGCGTTTATTCTTCCGCAGTTTTATTTGTATAGGTTGCAATGTGAGCTATTCAGTTTTTGTTGTAGGAAACAGTAAATAAATTGTTAAATTTAATTAACAATTAGGAGAATAATTTCCAGTTGCTGCAACAGGATTTGGGTTCCCGAATTTTCACAATCTACAGGCATCTTCGATTTGTTTGGAGACCCATGAGAACACTTGTGTGCCCCCACATACCATTTGGGGCACCACATATTATTACAAGGGGCTAACCCCTTGTCCACTGCTTTTAGAAGTCCAACTCTACATTATGGCACATATGGACTTCATTAGGCCTCCTCCAAGGCCCAACGACATGCATTATTGATGATTCGGCCTCTTGAGAGGCTTATTATTTTGTTTATGACCTAGTTTGGTGGGTTTGTCACCAAAAGTTAGTTATTTTGCACATTATTTTATTGTAGGGGCTAATGTAGGTCTAATTAGCTAAATCGAACTCATTAGAAGTGTATAAATAGAAGTGATGTGAATTAATTTTAGCATTATCACTTGGGTTTAGAACTAGTATCTCTTTATATATTTTCACTATCCTTCTTGGAGGACGAATTTTTGGAGCATGGAATGAATTTTGATGTTTGGATAAATTTCATGTATTGGAGCTTCTTGATGGCAAGTTTTTGTATGGTTGGATATATTCTTATACATGTAAGTACATTTTAATGCTATTCTTTCTTTCTAATTTATTCACATACATTGTTGTTGGGATTCCGCTATACTATGGCTTATTTGTTGCATCTCTTATGCGAAGTTGTGGAAATTTTGTTTCTGGAGAGTGAATGCTTCATTTATGGGCCATGTATAATGAATGAATGTTCCTAGGGATGCTTCATTACTGAAATTCATCTTGACAAGCCACTTATCTTGTAAAACAAAGTATAAAGTCTTTGGAGCTGCTTTTGTTGCTACCCTAGTGCTAGGCAAAGTTGTCTTTGAGGCCTCCTTGACCTAGAAAATCCAAAGGTCCATAGTCATAATTCTACCTAACTCCAATATCCCCAAAGGATTAGGCACTGGTCCATCCAAAGGTGATCACCTTAAACCTATTTTCCTTCTCCCCTTTCCTCTTCTCTAGGTCTAGTCCTCTAGGCCACCTAGGGCATCAATTATCTCATGATCTAGCCATCCAAATACTTTGATTTTTGGTCCACAACTGTGTTGGTGTGTCCTCAAGAAGCCTTCCAAATTTCATGAGATTTCGATGGTGGGATCTTAAGATATTGCGAGCCCTAGCTTGAAGACCAATTCTTGCCTTTGGTTTCCCTTAGGCTAGAAACCTCACTGGGATCCTTGCATTGCCTTCCATTGAAAATCCATTCCTTGATCCCTTTCCCCTCTCTAATTAGGTCAAGCATATCATTGGTTGCCAAATCCTATCCTCTTGACCTAACTTGGGTCCACTTGGTCCTGTGTGGTCCCATATCTTATCAAAGTCAACTCTTCAAAAACCACTTGGAAAACCAAGTTCCATAAGGATTTTACGGTTCAGGAAGCTCTTTTTCAAGTCACATTCCCTAAGCCAATCCTTCAAATCCCTATTCCCCTATCCTAGATAACCTTGCACCTTGCTTAAAAGGCAAGCAAGCCCCAGTCTTGAGTCTCTCCTAGGAAAGAGTCATCGAGATCACTTCACATCCATCTTAGTTGATCTATCCTTAATAAGTGATTCTCTATATAGGGTCTCCTCCCCTCAGTGAAGGCCCGTAAAGAGTAGGAAGCTTTAGCTGTGGTGACAATGGGCTTTAGCTTCATTGTTGCTCTTGACCTAGCAAGTGCCCCTCTAGGACCCCCTTGCTAGTTTGAGCGGTAACAGCCCCAACAACACATATGATAGAAGCGGATGGTACATTTATTCTAAAGATCAATGCTACTTTAGAATCAAGAACATTAGTAGGTTACAATTTTTTTTTTGTATGTTTACTAGTTAAATTGCATTGTAAATGGGTGCATTTTTGGTAGAAGCTGACACCCTCATTAAGTTGTCCAGATGGCGGATCATAGTTTTTAATCTTCATCCATGTGAACATTGTGGAAAAGATATTTGTATTCTCACCTTGTATATGGCAGGGGAATGATATAAGTGATTGAGAGTGAGACTTCTAATTTTGAAGCCCTATCAATCAATAATGTACAAGCAAACCTGAGCCACAACCAGAATCAGAGCCTCAAGCCTGAGCCAGAGTCAAAGCCACAAGCGTGATTCGGTTTGCATTCTTCTAAAACTACCATTTAGTAGAAGATTTACAGCTTCTGCTAGACATTAGTTTGTGGTCATCTTCAAATTGCTATTTGCGAGCACTTCTAGTTAGCAAAAGGCGTCAACTTTCAGGGAGATCAAGAAATGTTACAAGAACTGTTGAGCCTTAGAGCAAAGTTCCAGTAGTTTACAGACATCTTCGAACCACCATCAGTTTGCAGTCATCTTCAAACCACCATCAGTTTGCAGTCATCTTCAGATTGCCATCTGCGAGCACTTCCAATCAGCATATGACATCATCTTCTAGCCATTTCGAGATGTTCTAGGAACTGCTGAGCATTAAAGTCAGGTTTTAGAGTTGGTCAGCCATTTTGTAGAAGACTCTGGCTTCTGCAGCCTGCTAGCCATCGGGTTCGTAGTTATCTCAAAACCACTAGATTCAGATAGCACATTCAGCCACTGGTGGGTATCCTAATCTCTTTTCCTAGACTCACAAGAACCACTTTGGATTGAAGGGAGATATGTTAGACACCTAACCTGTTAGGGTTATGGTGCGGAGCATGAACTGTCATTGGGAATCCAAGAGACCTTGGAAGATGAATCCAACAGTTAAAATGATGTATTTAAATGTGTATCATATTAATGAAAAGGAAATTCATGCTTATCTTTGGTTGTGCGTACAGTTCAACAAATAATAGGCAGAAACACAGGTGATGATGTGTCAGAAAGCACTAGCTACCTACAAAAACAGTAAGAAAGGCACTCATGAGTTGTGAATATTCACTGAACAAATCTGCAGAAGTCATTGAGAAACTCCAGATAGGAATTTGAAGCAACCCCAAGAAACGCAAGATGGAGGTTCGAGGAAAATTCTAAATGGAAATGACTCCAAAAAGAACCAGGATTATGAAATTTTAAAACACTGATCATAGTTTATTATACCAACTGATGCATGCTTACAGCCGAAATGTGGAGAATCAATGAATACGCAGAAGCAAGGAAGCAAACATACATGCACTAGAGACAAAAGTATTTGAAGCAGGTACAATTTCTAGTCTCTATTATTTGTTATATGTGTATAAAAGTATATAAGAACCAAAATTGGCAAGTCAAGGATTAGCACAAGTGCCATGCACACCTGGCTTCTAAAATAAGAAAAGCTACCTCATCCATTAAAGGAAAACTTGGGTGAGAAGAAAGCTACAAGAGTTTATAATATATATTACAATTTACAACCATTTTAGAATATCATACCTATCAGTTCTCATCACATCTCCATACAGAAAAGAGACCAACAAAGCCCTTGTAGGCGCAGGAGTAAGCTAATCTTGTAGCAAAAAGACCCTCTTTTCCCTCACAACTCTAATAAAAATCTGGTAGGAATTTCAGGCATGATTAGAGACTAGAATTGCACCATGATCCATGTTTTCTGCATGGTGGAATGATGCTCCTTGAGGTTTTGCCCAATTCTGAATAAACCAAGATGATCGAAAAATAAATCAGAGATCTGGATAGATGGGAACTCTGGTTTCCTGTATCATCGGATTCCAGCAAGTAGAGGGAAGTTTGCTACAAGATTAGGGTCTTTGGCACGGTGGAAGTTTAATCATGCCTGAAATTTCTACCAGATTCCTATCAGAGTTGTAACAGAAAGAAGGTCTTTTTGCTATGAGATTCGCCTAATACTTGTGTAGTTTGCAACTTTTTTTCATTATGGTCTACTAATTAAATTGGTTTTCATTGGTTTGTGCACTAGGTGAAGATTCATATATACTATATAGTAAATTAGCAACGCTGCACTCCTTAATTATACCCCATAAACCCTACAATCCTAATGTATAATTGTCAAGTGTTCTGTCCATATAGAAGCCCCAAGAACCTGCCAAGGACGATGTGTCCATAGGATGGCTTCTGCGCAGTATGTTATCTCATGGTTGTCCCCCGATATATCTAGTAGTGAATTATAATGTGCCACTAAATCGAGTGAATCATAAGTTAAACATATTCCGTAGAAAATCTGAGAAGAGGCAATTTCATATGATGTTTGTGACTGTATGAAGCACCCCAGATTTCAAAGCAGTAAGAGATATCTTGATTTAGATCCTAAACCATTGTAACACATTAAACTCACTTAGTAATCGTATCATCTTGTACTAATACACCTTGTTAGTTATGTAGGTCAGAAATTAAAATGAGAAGTAAAATGGGTGTTTTTTGTCATAACCAGAAAAGTGGGCTTTACTTAATCGGAGAAATATAATGTGTAAGCTGGACAACCTTAATTACATTCTTACAAAGTCATTTGAGTATTGAATTCAACTGGTTTGCAAAACAAGGACATTTATCCCGTAGATTAATGAAGTCAACAACGCCCCAATACGCCAATATGTGTGTTAATGATTAATATAATGAAAGCTGCTAACCTTTTTTATTGATTCAATTAGTTAAATATAGACAGGGATTAGCAAAGAGCAGCGACAACGAGGACATTGCCTATCACATACCTGAACCTCTGCTAGTCCAGTGCTTTGAGCAATAATGACTTCTATGGATCCATCCATTTTGGGCCTCCAATAGCCACTCTCTGCATGCATTGGTTCTCCAGAAGCCAATTTCCATGTCTTCTGAGTATACGCAATCACCGGCTACTCAAACGCATACAGCCATAGGATTAGTATAAGAAATGGGAAGAGGAATACAGTTGCCGTTCAAAAACGCATTATAAAACACATAATTAGGTGCCCTAGAATAACAGGACAGAAAACTTAATGATGTGATGTCAAAACATCCAGTGAAGATTACTGGCTCTTGCTTCAGTGTGTGTTTAACTTGTGCAAAAATAAAGCGCTAAAACAGCATTTAGCTAGGCGGCAATGTCATACATTGGGCATTAGAAGACTGCAGATATATGTGTTTAACTTGTGCAAAAATAAAGCGCCAAAACAGCATTTAGCTATATGGTAATGTCATAAATTGGGCATCAGACTGCAGATATTATGATATAGAAGATTGCAGGCGTGGAGGGCCACTTAACAATGACAATCTATAGACCTTGGGGCTGATACTGGCTGCAGCATAATCTTTTGGTTTATGATGTAGTTGATATGTTGTGCCCGCCTCTATGGCTATTTTTAGTATTTGGACTTTATATTTTTGTTGTACGTCAGGAGAAATTTTATATTTGGACAAGATTGACGGCAGTTTTGATAGGTGTTTGGTAGTGGCTAGTCTGGTAGTCCCTTTTTGCAATGCCCTGTACTTACCGAATACCACATAAATCAACTTTGAACATGCCCATTTCAAACCTATAAACTTCCAAATTATCAAGTTTTCTGTGACTTATTAGACTGATCATAGCCTTCTTGACTTATTTTCCGTGTGGTTTTGGGTTTAGTCCATAGTGGAAGGTAACTACTTTCAAATCCCGTCACTGGAAAATCTCAGAACCCCCAATGGCAAGTTGGATTGTTCCTTGTATATTATCCTAGCCAACCTTCTCTCCAGTTTCATATTGAGATTTGAGAAGACACCAACAAGATCCACATGCCCGCAAACTAGTGATTCAATGCGACAGTATTTAACAGGTATAGATTATAATAACTAGAGCCTCAAATTGTGAGGCAGGGAAGATGAAGAGGCACCTTGCCAGAGTGCCAGAATTTAATTTCTTCTCCATACTTGAAAGATTGGATTGTAGGGAATCCTCCTTCGCCCTCCCCTCGCCATGTGCCCAGCAGGAATGAAATGGGAGCGACGGCTGGATGAATGGCACCTGCTTCTCCTTCCATTCAATCAAATTTCTGAACGGCCACTTTAGTTCGTCTGTTTAGTGGGTATCACACAGCTATAGTTGTCAACGTTCGGACATGTCAAATAGTTCATTAATTTCCGATGGCGGTGATGATTAGGATAATATTGATGACGATATAAATCAAAAAAATTGAGTGTTATGAAGACAGAGTTAGGTTTTTTATTAGCCGTACTCTAACGATTATGCTATATAAATCAAAAAATTGAGTGTTATTAAGACACAGTTAAATTGAGTGTGACACAGTTAAGTTTTTAATTAGCGGTAATTTAAAGATTATATTTTTATGTTTTTTTTGTTAGGGAAGTTATGGAAATTTTGGTCATATTTTAACAAATTAGGTAGGGTAGAGATTTTTGTAAATCCAAGTAAAAACAATTCCTAAAGTTTTTGATGGCGCTGAATCTATTTCCACTATCAAAAATTAAAAACATGATTCAAACACTGATTCTACAAGATTTTTTGAAATTTTTTGCCCGAATTCCAGCGACTTTTGACCGTTGGGTCAATTCCTCCGCCTAGATAGAGGACTCCTTTTAATTGTATGTCGGATGCATATCTAAATAAATATCAAAAATTGTGTGTGATGTAGCCGTACATTAAATTTTTAATTATATGTGGTGTGTATGTTTGTGATGGACTATAAAACTATTATAGAAAATAATTTATTTTTAATTTAATATATATATATATATGAAATGATATTTAATATTTACGACACTAAAAATAGTGTATGGGACTATTTGTTGTTTACCTTTTGTTTTTTGCAATTCAATCTTTTTCTTATTCGAATCCAAATTGATGATAAGTTGTCCAACTTCCAACAATCCCCTAGTTGAAAAGACAATGCTAAGAAATAATGCTAACATATTCCATAACTTTCTCTAATATCATTGAATGCATCACATTCCAAAATGAAATGTTTTTTCCAATTCTAGGCGTAGTATTTTTTTAAATTAAATAATTATAGTAATAAGATTACTTAAATATAATATAAAATATTTATATTTATGAAAAAATATCTTGTTATATATTTATATAAATATTAAAATTATTATATAAAATGGTGTGGATTTTAATTTTTATATAGATAAAAATATATTTATATAAAAAATTATAATAATGTAAATATAATATTTTAATAATAATTGAATTATATTTATATATTTATATTGATATTAGTGAGGTGTTTTGTAGTTTATATGGGTAGATGTTGTTAGGTAACATTATATTATATAAGTAACCAAAAAAATTATATATATATACACAGAAGTTTAGATTTATTGAGGATTGAGATAAAACAGATCTTTTAAGGTGTATATTTTATCATTTAATATGAAGGAACTTGTTAGATATCTAATTTTTGTGGATCGGGTAAATAACTTGTAAATATATAATAAATGGAAATATAAGCATTTATAGTAGAAATTGACCTTTGAAGATGAATTTCAAGGGTTGCTCTTCTATGTTATATAAATTTATTCTTACTAATGCAATCCAGTCCAAATTCGAGAGTTAGCACCCTGGCCTAACATTGCATTAGAGTGCAGGTTCTCTGCTTGTCTGCCCTACTCATTAACTATGTTTTATCAGTTCTCGACAATCTGAGCCTTTCTATGCATCTATCAACAGAGAGACCTATTACCTTTCTTAGGTTTGAACAACGTAAACTTTGATAGGGATAGCAAAAAATTGACCCGCTTTTGAAAAGGGGCAACGCACAACACACAATTTTTTTTAGAGCATAGTTTTTGGCACTTTAAATAACCGATACGATTACCCGTTTCGTAGGGGTAGTAAAAACGTGACCCGATTTTGAAAAGTGGTGATGCAGAATACACTTCTTTTTTTGGGAGCATATTTTTGACAATTTAAATTTTCTTATGTGATGCAGAGTACACTTCTTTTTTTTAGAACATATTTTTGACAATTTAAATTTTCTTATGTATCAAATATAAATATTTGTTTTTAAACGTTAGTGATTTTCATGCTGATTTTGAAACGTGTCGATGCAGCATACCTTTTTTTAGAGCACTTATTTTTCACACCTTAAAATT
>APFE030487502.1:0-27185 GCA_000404065.3 Pinus taeda | reverse complement strand
ATCGAAATGTTGAAATTTTACCCTTGAAAAAAAAGTGTTATCCCAGTGGAACATTTTTCATTTTGAGGGTGTTTTTTGCACAAAATTTACCATTGAAAAAAAAATTGTTATTCGAACATCAATACTTTTAGTTGTAAGGGTGTTTTTTGGACAATTTTTGCACAAAAAATTGGTTTTCACCACCATTTTTAAAACATGTTGAAAATTTACCCAAAAAAAAAAAAAATTGTTATTCAAGCATCAACACTTTTCGTTTTTTATGTTTTTACTGGTTTTTTGACCAGAGTTCCTGTTTTGAGTTTATAGTTCTCGTTTCAATGTTTACATTGTTTTTGCAATTTTGTTGACCCTGACAACCCTTTTGTTCTGAGTTTTCCCATGCCATGCCCATACTTGTTCACCTTGCCATCACAATCTCCTTCAATGTGTCTTTATCTGTGCTTCTCTCCTCTATACCAACTAAGCTAAGGTCGAGGCAATTGAGACCTTTACTCCCACTACATTTGTTTTGCCCCCAACAAAAACCTTTACAGGCTTGTTCTTCATCTTCGACGAACTCCCCCGACTCCTTTACACTCACGTATGTTTTAGCATAGAATTCAAATTCGATGTTGTATTTGTTGGAAATACTGAGAAGGGGGGTGAATCAGTATTTCTTTTCAATTGTTATTTTTACCAGTTAGATCACTTATATTTAGAACACAAAATGAACAATAAGAATAAATGCTTTTATTAATCCCTTCTTTACAATAAATCAAGTACAATATATGTAGGGCTCCAACCCTAGATGAAGACACAGATCTTCAATTCCCCAAGCTCCAACCTGTAATGTGTCGAGCACCAACTTGGACTTTGCAAGGCACCAACCTTAAGGGCTCCAACACTATATCTAGTTCAGGCTCCGACCTAGTTTCTTGAAGACTCTGGTCCTCTAGGGCTTCAACCCTATCCACCAAGGCACCAACCTTGTCTTTTTCAGGCTCCAACCCCTTGGGCTCCAACCCTTAGCTTACTTCATCAAGATATGTTTAGATGTACTTCACGGCTCCCAATATATTCTTCACCGAGCCCTGTCAATCTTCAATGATGCCTTCACTTAGTCTCCACATCACGTCATTAATGACAACCTTGTTCTTCACATGAAGGTATCACCATTGCTCTTCATCATACCTAACCAAATTCTCCAAGTCACTTCATGATGACAATAACACATCATGGTCTCCAATATTATCTCCAAGATCAACTTCAAGATGTCTTCAGATGTCTTCAATAATGCCTCAAGGTGGCTTCAATAAATTTCCCAAGAACTATCTAAGACAATGAAGGCTTCTCCAAGGAATGCTTAAGAATGCTTCACAAGTCAATAGTTCTTCACTAGTCTTCACAAATGAACAAGTAGTTGTCTTCAAATGTTGGTCCATATTGTGCTCCAGCAAGTGTGCTCTAAAGTATCAATCTTCAATAGGTGTGCTTCAATGTTGTCTTCAAGGTCTTTAATTCTTCAAGGGTCCTCCAATAAGATATCTTCTGCACAACTGCTTTATAAGATTGCACTAGACTTTCACCTTGTCCACTGTCCAAAATCTTCAACTTCTTTGCCACCCATATCTTCAAATATCTCATTGTTCATAGCTCTAAGTACTTTACTTCAAAGTTTGATTCAAATAATGACTATAATCCTAGACCGAATCATAGAAAATGGGACAATTTTGAGTTTCAAGGCTTCTGTGCAATGGAGATTTCTTCAAGTGGGCCAAGCTTTCTTTTGCAACTTGACCGAGCCAAATAATAAATTCAAAGTTCAGAAATTATCCCTTGGTCAACTTCAAATTCTTGCCTTATTTCCACCACAGAGAGTAACACAACACTTCTCCATAATACTTGTATACTGTGTGAGGTAAGTGCTCTGCTCTTCTTGATCGAGTTCAACAAGTCTGAGCTTCCTTGTATTTTCTGTGATTAGGTTTTGTTCTCAACATAGTCTTTGACACCCAAAATAGAAATATCATTAAGCTATTTTTCCTCGACCTTCAGTTCACGTGATGAACCCTTTATTGTTATCTGAGATCACTTCACCGAATTAGATAAGGCATATGCTTAAAAAATTAATCTTCTTTTTCCTCCTTGGGTTTTGTCTCCTTTGAAGCCTCGTATCTATATTGATCACCGAGATTGGATAATTTGAATGTTGAGTTTTAAACGTTAATATATACTAGTTTTTTGAGTTATATGAATAGATACGCTAGTTGGAGGAGAGGTCGACTTTTGTTGAGGCCGAAATATCTTTAGGATATATTTTTTAACATTTTTTATTTGTCTGCCATGCGATGTATGCATTACTTCTATCTGCCATGTGATGTATGCATTATATCTATTTGCCATGTGATGGATAATATAAGACCTTGTCTGCCATGTGAAAGATGGATCATATAAGATCTCATCTACCATGTGGAAAAGACCTTGTTTTCCATGCAAGTGTTGTATCTCATCAAAGGACTTGTTTGCCATGTAAAAGGCCTTGTCTTCCATTGTATCATGTACATGTTGCGATTATACATTGTCTTCCATGTATGGCCATAGGAAACATGTATGTCATGTTTGTCTACCATTAAACAAAGTAATTTTGTGTACGTGGTAATGGTATAGGTGTATGATATCTGCATAGGTGTTTAGGAATTAAGATTTTAGAACTAATGTTTAGGATTTATAAAAACAAGTAGACATTAATATTTAGGGTCATAAAGTCATCATGATATGCCTCATCCATTTCATCTTGATATGTATATTTTATGTGAAGTTAGTTTCCTTATATCTGTTGTTTTTTTTATTGCTAACAGAATGTAGTGTTTTTACCCTTGAATTTACCTTCACATAGTTTTAGTTTATGTTAATCTAAAGATTTGATAAGTGCACACTAAACTTCCAGTTTTAGGGCCAAGCTTTCTTCAACTTATCACCAAGAGCATATTAGGGTAGTATGGGCTTCTTCTTTGTCACCAAGTGTTTTTAAGTGAGGTCTCCACTTGTTATGTCTTTAATCATCATGTCATCATGATAGTGTAGTGATCCATTATGAACAATAGGCATCTAGGACAAGACTTCTTCTTAGTGGCTTGACATCTTCATTCATGGTATCCTTGTCAAACAAGAGTCTTGACTATCATTAGCCATCTCAAGAATATTGACATCTCGGTCAATGCCATATTGACATCAATGACAACCTAGATTAACAATATTGATTTCTAGTAAATGACTAATGCAGTTAGCATTGTATTACTTTGGACCTTTTTCTCTAAAGTGTAATCACATAATGTTGAAATAGAAGTAATTGTATTATATTTTGACTTGCACAATGAAATATCGAACTATTATATTCATCAACATAGTTCAATAGCCATTGCCTTAGTATGCTTACATACATTAGAAAATGTAGTTCTCAGTGGATGTGCAGTTTGTAATACTGGAAGAAAATTAATAGTTTATCTGATAAGTTATAATCCATCATATTTTTTCATATGCACGTGACTTACCTACGTAGAACCCAAGGAAAATTCCAGGGGCTAATATTCGCAAGTGGTAATGGTAACACTCCTATTTTCCATTATTTTTATAAAAAAACAAATGATTTATAGTTTTCTAAAAATAATTCACCCAAAATTTATAATATAAAATTATTTGACCTTTAAAATCATTAAAATTTTATAGAGGCTGTGTATAAAATCATTAGAAATTTGAATAGTTTTAAAACAGTATCAACAAACAATTTATAGTTTGCATATTAGGGACTAGTAAGATTAGCCAAGGTTTATAAACTTTAAGATAAATTTCCATTGTTAAAAAATTTCGATGTTAGAACCACTTTATCAAGTTTGCGTCAAAAGGTAAGGTGGTGGGGATAGTGAATGTATATACTTTAGCAGTGAGATCATCACAAAGGTTCATTTTGTCTTTCAGCTACGAGTCGGTGCAACATTACATGTGGACATTTGACCTAAACTATGAGTCCCTATCCATGCCTTTACGCTTCCACCTTGCAACATCAATAACAAATAATTTGTGTCTTATTCTTGTGTTTAAAGTCAATTTCGGTGTTGTTTGAAATAACTTTAAAAAATACCCTAAGATGTATGAACGAATTATATGAGGTTGATAGTAGCTTGAAAGTGTAGTTTGTTGTTTGGAGAATATATTTCCACATAAGATTATTATTACAAAATATTTGATTAATGTTGTAGTATTAGCTCAAAGAACAAGTCCTAGGTTGATGAAGATGCAGTCCCTCATCTCCATTTTCAATGTGGTATTGAACGACAAAGAGAACTACAAAGAATTCTTAAAAAATATTAGGCACAACCTCATTTTTAATGACTTATGGAATGTGATTTGTGAAGGCGAGGATGACAATGCACCCACCAAGCCAACATCAGATAAGGAGATAGCAATTTGGGAGAATAAGGACAACAAAGTCTTTGCCCCTAACTATTGCTTCTCTAAGTGAAGGGGTGAGTTATCATATCTTTTCAATTACAAACCTTTATGTTGCATTGGAGAAGTTAAAAGATCTATATGCCTCACACCTAGAACTAGAAGTTGTTTAGTTGATGCTCAAACTCTTCAACCCTGAGTTGAAAGATGATGACCCCTTGGCCCTAGCCTCAGAGATTAGAGCCATCATGCATGATTTAAATGCCACTAGTTAAAATGGACATCCCTCTCACAGCCTTTGTCAAGGCCTTCTATTCTACATACTCTCACTACCTTAAGTACCTACATGCTAGTGCATAACTTAAGGCTACTTTTGACATCCTTGTGGAAACGTCTGTGGAATGAGAGAGTGCTTTCAGGAATAGGAAGATAGTAACTCCATCCTCTAAAGCAACAATGTTCCTTGCTCAAAAAGAGAAGTCAATCATGTGATTATCCTAAAAGAAGTGGTAGCAAAAGAGGATGGGAAGAAAGAACTTTAGAGGCAGGGGTAAACAACATCAAGGATAAAAATATGATCTCCACTACATTTGTTACAACAAAGATGGACATGACGCGACAACATACATAATCCCTTAGGATAGAATCAAAGATAGTTGAAACCAGAGAGAAGCTAAAGGTAAAACATCATATCCACCTAAAGGTAAAGCACTTGAATCTACTCATTATATTGTTGCACATTGAAATATTGGAGTAATTAAAGCTTTGTTTCATACTTCATTTGCTTCTTAGAGAGATGCATGACTACTTGATATAAGTGAAGCCTGACATATGAACTTTCAAAAATACTTATTTGAAGACCTTATTGACAATGTAGATGGAGTAGTGTATTTTGCAAACAAGTAAAGTCTCAAGCCATCAAGACTTGACATTATAAGTCTTAAACTTCCTGGACTTTTTGATTTTCTTCTGTATGGCGTATTCTACCTTCCAGAACTATGGAGAAACATGTTGTCCCTTGTTCACATTTGCCAACAAGGCCACTATATTCACATGTTTGATGGGAAAGTGGAGACACAGAAAGCATTTGACAACACAATTGTCCTAACTGTAGTAGAATAGGAAATACTATTGAAGTTATAAGGAACATGTGCCCATGCACAAAGCTTTGCATGTCTTTCTCAATATAACGAAGGCACATTTTCATCCAATTTTATATGGCGTGCAAGATTTTGACATCTTAATTATGTCAGCCTTTATTTGTTGAAAAAGAATGTTGTTTATGGTTTTGGCAACTATTCCAAAGAAACTAAAGCAATGTAATGCTTTCTTAGGGAAACTTAGCAAACAAACATTTCATGATTCTACTTCCATGGCATGTATAAAACTTGCACTGATTCATTTTGATTTGTGGGGCCATATGTTTGTTTCTTTTGCCAATGGAAATAGATATACAATGAGTTTTATTGATGATTATACCCATATGTGATGGGTATACTTGATAAAAATTAAATCAAAAGATTTTGAAACTTTCAAAAAAATTCATGCATGGATTGAAAATGATGCATAGTCATATATTGGCTTCCTTTGTATTGATAATGCAAAAGAATATACTTCTAATGAATTTGAAAAATCCCTTTGCCAACATGGGATTCAACATTAAATTATTGTTCCATACAATCCTCAACAAGAAATGGTGTAGTTGAAAGAGTGAAGAGGGTTATCATAAATATAGTTCGCTCATTGATGTTTTTCAAAGATGTAAGGTTGGTGTTTTGGGTTGATGTAGTTCTATGTGCAATATATGTCAAAACTTGATATCCATCTCATGCTCTCAATAATAAGATTCCTTATGAAATGTGTTATGCCCACATTCCTTCGATAAGGCATATAAGGATCTTTGGTTCCACCTACTGTGCCTTTATTCCTAAGGAACAAAGAAGCAAGCTTGATGCAAGGTGTCAAAAATGAATCTTCTCAGGTTATTCAAATGCCACAAAATCATATTGACTTTACAATGAGGTAAACAAGAAGTTTTCTTTCTCTAGAGATGTTGTTTTTATTTAATCTTCCAAGATTGACAACATTTTGAGTGGAAATTGGATCGTTTGGATGGATTCAATCATGCAAAAGATTGTCATGATTTTGATAATGAGATTCCACGTCTTAAAGGGGGATCCCTATCTTGATCGACTTATGGAATCTAATTTTGAAACATTATCTCCCACTCATGAAGTTCTTACCACTTCTTCAAATTAGGAAGACCCTTTCAATGATGTGATTAAGACAATTGGAAGGCTAAATCTTGATACAACCCCATCTCAATCAACAAAGAAACTTGGACCATCTCAAAAAGGTCCCCCAAAATGGCTAGCCAAAACACTTGAAAGTGTTCATCTCAATGAGGTTGGAAGATGGGAACCAAAAGTCCCACTAAAAAAAAATAGAGGTGATGTAGATAGTTATGATTTAGTTGATAATATGGAGGCTTCATATGAACCAACTTCCTTTAAAGAAGTTGCTTCTCATGATGAATGGTAAGAAGTAATGTAGAGGGAGTATGATGCTCTCATAAAGAATGGAACATGGAAGTCGGTGGACCCTCCATTTGGAACTAAACCAATTGGCTACAAGCATGTCTACAAGAACAAGTACAATTCAAATGACTCTCTTGACAAGTACAAAGAAAGGCTCGTGGTAAAAGGATTTGGAGAGAAAGAAGGCATCGATCATGAAGAGAGCTTTGCCCCCAGAATAAAATGAGCCACCACAGGAACTCTCTTTGCCTTAACAGCGCCAAATGGATGGGAAGTTCACCAAACTCATGCGGATATTGCTTTAATGAATGGAGACTTGAAGGAAAATGACTTCATGTCTCAACCAAAAGGTTTTGTTATGAAGGGAAAAGAATAGGAAGTATGCAAACTCGGCAAATCCTTATATGGCCTAAAACAAGCACTGCAAGCTTGGTATGAAAAATTGATTGAGAATATTCTAAAATTAAACTTCAGACATTTTAATCTTGATCATGCAATTATTTTTGTCAAGAAAATTGGCAAAATTGTTGTTTATCTTATGGTATGTGTAGGTGACATGTTGATAACACAGAACATTGAAAAATATATTGCATCCATAGAGAAAGATTTGAAGAAGGAACTTGAGATGATAGATTTAGGACACCTTCACTACTACTTGGGCATTGAAGTGATCCAACATCCAAGGTATACATTATTTTTCTTAAAATAAGTACATTGGAGAGTTGTTGAACAAGTTTGGCATGACTGGATGATCCTTTGCCTACTCCAATAGAACATAATGTGAAGATAACATCTAAAGAAGGGAATGAATTTAAGGATGCAGCTAAGTATAAACAGTTTGTGGGAATTCTTATCTATCTCACCACCACCATACTAGATATTGCATTTGATGTTGGAATCCTTTCGAAGTTTATGCGAAAGCCTTGTGAAGGACATTGGTCTGATGCAAAACGAGTTCTAAAGTACTTGAAAAGAACTCAAGACTTTGGAATCTAATATTCACATGTGGATAACTTCAGTTTGATTAGATATTTTGATTCATAAATTTTCGGAGATAATGAAAATGGAGTGTCTACTTCATGTTATATTATGAGTCTTGGATCAAGAGTTGTCTCCTAGGGGTCACACAATCTGTTCATTCTAGCAGATTCCATGACAGAGATGGAGTATTTGGCAGTTACAAAAGCAATAAAGGAGATTGTGTGGAACGGGAAAATTCTTGAAGGCTTGCAAGAGAATTAAGTGAACTCTATTACCCTTCTGATTGACAATACTTCTACAATTAAGTTGGTAGAGAATTCCAAATTCCATGATCAAACTAAACACATCAACACAAAGTGCCATTTGATTCGATATCATGTAGAGGCCAAGACTATTCATCTAAGACATTTTTCTACAAATGAGAAAATTGTAGACATCTTCACCAAAGAAGTTGGAAGAGAAAAGTTTGAAAATTTTTAAATGATGCTTGGACTCGTAAACACCCATTCATATTAAGGGTAGGATGTTAGAATCCTAATCCTAGGGGATTGGGTGAATAACTTGTAATATGCAAATAATGGAAAATATGAACATTTATAATATGATCCAGCCTTGGAAGATGAATCCCAAGGGTCACTCTTCTATGTTATATAAGTTTAATCTCATTGATGCAATCTAATCCAAATTCAGGAGTTACCATCTTGGCCTAACAAAACTAATGCATGGCATGGAATTAAATGATGTAAAGGTTTCACCTTAAGAAATTTGATTCATCTTAGTGTTTCATAGAAATGTGAAATTTTAATATTGCTACAGTTAACTAGTTATTATTCACCTATCTAAAATAGATTATTTGTCTTCTGCAGTTTATATTCGACAACTATTGAATAAAACACTACTCCAACTTCATGAAAATTAAATCATAGGAGCTGAGAAAAGATTGCACACACACTAAATAATAGACACCAATATTTTTGGACCAATGTCCCTGGAAAAGCCCTAGTGTGGAGAAAACCAATTCTGCATATGAGTATTTTTGTTATGCTTCAACAATTCTGTAATTGAAAATATTACAATTGTTTGTCGTAAATTAGAAAACCTCTAAAAGATTATTTTCTTCTCTCCTACTAGTCGATATGACCTCCTGGAAGCAACTTGGACCCTTTGATTCAATTTTTCCCTCCTCTGGAACCCTGAACTCATCCACACATTTAGCCTTGGCTAACTCGACCTCTACTGGAAACTCACACTAGCTAGGAAATAAACTCGGCCTCTTATGGAATTTTGACCTCCACTGGAAAACTCGATTTCTCCTATGCAAATCAGTCACTCTGGAAATTTTTCTCTGGCTCCAGTAACATAGCCTCACTGAACCAACTTGCATTATCGTGGAAACTTAACCTCTACAAATAAATCTAATCTCCCTATATCACTAAGAAACTGGAGATTGTTGTGAAGAAATTTCTCCAATAACTCTATCTGCAATCACTGCTGATATCAACTGTTGGTGTTCTCCATGTTATCACTGCGCCCTTTCTATCTTTGCAAACCTATCACTCGAATTGTGTTCTCCAAATGCCCATCAATCTCCTCTTATAATATCTCAATAAGCAATCAATGGCCATGATCTAATCCCAATCAATAGCTATGATCATTTTGACCCCATCATGTGACTTTTCTAGAAGTCAGTAGTGGAAAATCGATTTGCCTCAATTAATCCCAATTAATTAACCACTTTTCCTTAATTATTCTTAGGAAAATAATTAAATTGGCTAATTAATTCTAATTACGACAATTTTCTTTGGAAACTTTTTATGGGTGTTGGAGAAAATTAATCCATCTGTGTCTCTAGCCTCATAGACACCACCCGAGACTAGAACACTTGTCTGAGCTACATAAACTAACACTCCCTCTTAGCAAGGGATGTTTTATGCATAATAACCAACTTGTCTCTTAAGAAGATGAATCTCGCATTCCCTAAGGCCTTCGTTAGTATGTATGCTACCTGCTCATCCATAGGAATATGTAGTTGAACAATCTCGCAATGTACACAATCCCTGATGAAGTGATAAATGATGTCTATATGCTTCGACTTCGTGAAACATTGGATTCTCAAATAACTTAATGCAACTCCAATTTTCATTGTGCATCACTATTGTCTCAACTCTCTGACCAAATAAGCCTACTAGCAGCTTTTGAAGACATATGGCCTCACATGTTGCCATGCTAGCTGTTATGTACTATGCTTTTGTAGAACTCAGATCCATGGACTTCTCCTTCTAATTGTACGATGAAACAATTATTGATCCCATGTTGAAGTAGCACCTTGAAATTCTTTTCATGTCCATTGTATTACCTACCCAATCTGCATCAGTATATCCCACCAACCTAATACCATCTCCTCAAGCATATCTAATCCCATACTCAATTCTACCATGCAAATACTGCAACACATGATTTTTCTTTTGTTCCACCATGAATTGACCGAGAGAGCTTATTGCATAGGATATATTTTGCCTAGTGTTTACCAAATACATGAGAGAACCAATCAACTACCTATATAGAGTGGGGTCTACATCCTTCTCCCTGGATGCATCTACCTTCCTCTAGTTCATGATCATGGGTGTAGACATGGCTCTGCAATCTTCCATCCCGAACCTCCTCATGATCTGGATGACGTATTTCCTTACCTGAGGAAAATCTCCCCATATGTCTGCCACACCTCCATTCCTAGAAAGTAGTGCATAAGCCCAAAATCCTTCATCTCAAACTCAACTACAAGATCCTCTTGCACTCTTTTATGAGCCCTAGTGAACCTGCAAGAAACAAGTTGTCCATAGATAAAATAAGAATGAGAACTTCACCCCCAACCACCAAGTAGTAAAGGTTGGAATCTAACTCACTCTTCACAAATCCCATTCCCTGCAAGTATTTGTCAATGAGCTCATACCATGCCTTAGGAGCCTGCTTGGGCTTGTAAAAATCTCTCTTCAACTTGAACATGTGGGTCTCACAGCTATGTACTACAAAGCCCTTAGGTTTCTTTATGTATACCTCTTCTTCTAGCTCACCATTAAGGAATTTTCTCTTGACATCCATCTTATGGATCTGTCATCCAATCTGTGTTGCTAATGAGATCACGAATCATATAAAAGTATACCTGGACACAAGAGAAAATATATGCTCATAGTCTATCCCCTTCTTCTGAGAGAATCCATTGGTCACAAACCTCTCCGTGTATTTCTCAATGTTGCCATCTGCACTATACTTAATCTTGAAGATCCAATATGATCCAACCACCACCCTATCTATCGATGTCGGTACAACCTCCCACATATTATTTTGCATGATCAAGATGTACTCCTAAACCATCACATCTTACCACACCTATTGTTGTCTGGTTTCCCGATAGTTAGAAGACTCACTATCTACTAACTAATTAACCAATGCCATGCAGCCAATGTACCTATCTAGTTGTCTTCATTATTTACTGCTCGCCCTAGGAGCTCCCATAAACTCCTTAGCATATTTGAGTGTCTTTTGAAACTCATGGTTCCTCCTACCCACTGTAGACGATGGAATATCCACCTCCATGTCCTCCTAATGTATCACCTTGATTTGTTGTATATGTTGCTCCATACTCTACGAACTCTCAGGAACTCCTATACCTGAGCCTATGCTCGTACTGGTAATTGTACTTGTGCTTTGTTGCCCCTGATCCTACTACTCAACTCTTGGAGCTTCTTATGGCTGCGCACTTTGATCCTATGTTGTTGGAAAATCTCCAGACCTCCTATTTTCCTTGTCTCCCATGGAATTGACATCATGCCTAAAAATAATCCTCCTAACCCCTGGAATGAATATTTGATATGCCTTTGAGGTCTCACTGTACCGAACAAAGTACCCCATCTCTATAGTTTGATCTAATTTGGAACATGTATCTCCTAGAAGGTGACAATACACCAAAATGCCAAATATCATGAAGTAGCTAACATCTAACTTCTTCCTAGTGAATACCTCCTATGTTGTCATATTTTCTAATGCTCTATATGGAACCCTGTTCTAAATGTAGACTGTCATACTACATGCCTCTGCCCATAAATAATGTGGTATATCCTGGTCATACAACATAGCCCTCGTTGCCTCTGATATAGAACGATTCTTACTCTTAGCAACGCCATCTTGTTGCATCGTAAGGAATTGTCCACTCTCTCTTGATTCATGCCATAGTACATTACTCTTGGAACTATTTTCCCGTGTAATCACCTCCATTATCTGACCAAAGAACCTTCACCTTCCTACTTATCGTATTCTCCACTTATACTCCTGAAAGTGACTGAAGAACTCATCCTTGGTCTTCATGAAGTATATCCATGTATTCCTAGAGAAACCATCGATAAAAGTAGCGAAGTACTCATATCCCCTAAGAGACTTTGTCAAAATCGGTCCAGATATATATGAATGCATTATATTAAGAACACCCTTGGATCTAGTGTTACTGCTTGGAAAAGTTTCTTTCGCAAAATTCTCTAATACATATTCCCTACATACATTGTCATGCTTTGTTCTCACCTTTGAAACACTTGTCACCATCTCAAAAATAAATCTAAGTGCTTCGTGATGTATATGGCCCATCCTCCTATGTCATAGCTCCCCCTAATATCTAGGATTATTTTTGTTAAATAATTCATTAAAAGTATCCATCTACAACCTATACAACTAAGCGCCCCTAACTCCAATCACAAAGGGAGATTTCAAATCATTTTTCATAATCAACAAGTGTGCCCCTCTAAAGAGTACATCATACCCTTTATCCTTAGGGATAGATACAAAAATCAAGTTCACACCCAAGCCTGGCATATGCAACACATCATGAATAAGAATCAACTTAACATTCTCCCTCTTAAACAGAACAATCCCTCTTGCAATTGGATTGCACTTGGACTTGTCTCCTATCTGAATTTGGAATTTGATGTTCTCCTGCTTGTAGCTGGGGAAGTACTCCCTAACTTATATCATATGAAATGACACCCCATTGTATATATACTAGACACCTTGTGAGGTTGAGCTAGATAGGAAAGTAATAAGTGTGAATTCTTATTCCATCCTACTAGAGAGCTCATCTACATTTGTTGAAGTTGTTGTCTACTTATTTCCCTTCTTCTTGCTCTTCTTCATTTGTGGACAATTATTGACATAGTGTCCAAAATCATGACAACCTTAGCATTTGACCTTGGAAAGGTACTTCTTCTTCTCACCTTTTGGGTTCGCTCCTATGTTATACCCCTTCTTCACTTTCCCCTTTCCTACTAGGGCCACATTTTCTTATCACTCCTCATTTTTCTCATTCCTACTAGTACTACCACTGATAAGACTCAGTTAAGCTCCTCCTGTGTGAAATCACTCCATAGTTGATCCCAACTCAATAAGGTGTCTCACCTATTAATGACTTGAATGAAGACATCCTGCTGCTTAATAAACCCTTTCAGGGCTATTCACACCATCTCGTTATCATCGAATTTATCTCCAACTTCAGCCAATTTGTACTTTACTAGTCTAAACCTAGTGAGGTAGCTAACAACGTCTTCAATCTTTTTCATCTTGGTAATTCTCAACTTTTCTCTAAGAAACAACTTCCTATTAGTAGTAGCATCTTGGAACAACTTCAAAATAATGTCCCATATTTTCTTTGTTGTATCTAACTTAGCGATATTTGCAACTATATGGTCCTTGACTCCATCAAGGATTATCCTCTAGCTTTGGCATCTTCCTTATTTTATTTTGTGAGCTTTGTTGGATCCGTTGGTACAAAAATCACACTGGTCACATACTTCTTGAGACCATTTTCTTCCATCAACAAGGTAATTTTGGCCTCAAAGACACCAAATTTGAGGATCCATCTAATTTGTCCTGATCTCCAAATATTGTTGAGCCCATTTTATAAGCCCTTGGAAATATAGTGAAACCCAATTAAATTGAAGAATACAAAATGGGTTTTAAACCCCTGGATTTTCTCTTCCTTTGCCTACACATAACCTCTTCTACCCTCAGATCTGCTCTAATACCATGTGAAGTTTTAGTATTGTTCCAGTTAACTAGTTATTATTCACCTATTTGAAATAGATTATTTTCCTTCTGCAATTATATTCAGCAAACACTCAATAAATCGCTACTGTAACTTCACGGAAATTAAATCATGGGAACTAAGAAAATATTGCACACGCACACAAAATAATAGATACCAATATCTTTGGACAAATTTCCCTCGAAAAACCCTAGTGTTGGGAAATCTCGTTCTGCAGATGAGTACTTTTATTATGCTTCAACAATTATGTAAATGAAAATATGACAATTGTTAAATTGTTAAATTAGAAAACCTTTGGAAAATGATTTTCTTCACTCATGCTAGTTGATGTGACCTTGTGGAAGCAACTCAGTCCCTTTGATTCAGCTCATCCCTCTGATAGAACCCTAAAATGATCCACATGTGTAGCCCTGACAAACTCGACCTATATTAGTAACTTGCACTGGCTAAGAAATAAACTCAACCTCCTCCAGAAATTCAACCTCCACTGGAAAACTAGGCTTCTCTTGTGCAAATTGATCACTCTGGCAAATTTTCTCTTGCATTGAAAACACGACCTCACTGAACCAACACGCATTATTGGGGAAACTCGACCTTTGCAAATAAATTTTATCTACCTCTACCACTGAGAAACTGGAAATCACTATGAAGAAATTTCTTTGGCAACTCTATCTTCAATCATTATTGATCTCAACTATGAGTGTCGTCCACACTATCACTATGCCCTTGCTATCTCTGGAAATCTGCCACTGAAATTGTGTTACCTAAATGCTCATCGATATCCTCTTATAAACTCTCATTGAGCAATCAACGACCACGATCTAATCTCAATCGATGGCTAATATCATATTAACCCCATCACACGACTTTTCTAGAAGTCACTAGAGGAAAATCTATTTGCATCAATCAATCATGATTAATTAACCACTTTTCCTAAGTTAGACTTAGGAAAATAATTAAACTCACTAATTAATTATAATTTTAAATAACAATAAAATTACACCTATATATATATTTATATATATATTTTATGATTGATTTATAAATAGAATGTGGAGCACTTCATTTTTATGTTTTATGTTTTTTATTTTAATTATGGGTGTTTAAATAATAATCCACAAAAGAGAAGAGTAAAGAGACTTTGATGTTGAAAATTTATATAAGGAAACAATAATCTTTAGCCACATTTATAACTTCACTCCTTTTTTCCTTTTCAGAAGAATCTTTGATTTGGAAGTATTTATGAGAGAATATTTAAAGTTGTGTTGAAAATGTGTTTGCTAAAAATTGGATAAAATTATGTAATTGTCACGATCTTATAACACGTAATAGTTTAAAACATACCCATATTCGAGGTTTTTATGTTTGGTTTGAAAATTGAGGTGATAGGCCTTAGATATAATTCTCTAATAAAGGAATAGAAGGGCGAAGAGATTCAGATTCAACCTTTTGTGGTGGTTTTTTTCAATTATTATATCAATGGAGTTACACATATAGGAGGGGAGACAACCAAGTTTTTTTTTTCTCTTGTTGAGATGGGGTTTAGTGTTGGGGTTTCTAATCATGGCAAGCATTTTGGTAATAATAGAAGATAGTGGGCAGGATTTCCAAAGATATTGAGAAGATTCCAAGAGATCCAACACTAGAGATATTTTAGGGACTTGTTCCCTACAGTAGGAAGACCTAAACTCTACTAGGTTAGGGCATTTAATTACCTTCTTATTGCTACGAGTTGGATCACAAACAAGATCCCATTTTTTAGGAATTTTTGGATGGAAATGTTGCCCTTATTTCAAGGAGGTTTCTCCCCACTTTCTTTGTAAATAAGAGGCTCGAGTTAACCTAGTAGGAGATAGAGAAGGAAGGAAGAAGTAGAAAGCAAGCTTAGGCTTTTTTAATTCCCAAGCAAGTTTTGTAGTCTTGTAATGTAAGAACAAATTTTGAGTTAATGGAAGTAGTTCTTTATTCTAGCTCTTAGATTGGTTCTCCTTTAAGGACTCTGAGCATCTTGGGTTAGGCCCACCCTAGGAGCTTCAGATCCCTCCTGTACTTATGTTGGTATTTTGCTTTGCATTTCTTTAGTTTCTAACATTACCAATTTTGGAAGTTACAATTTAATGGTTTTTGTACATGATTAAGTAGGAGGTTATTTTATTCATTATAAGTTATTTATGTAATCAATTAGCCATTGTAGCACTTGCTAAAATAGTTTCATTTCTCTCTATTCCATTTCTCCTATTGTTATAGATTTTGTAGTTCATTGTTTTGTTGTACAACTAGTTTCACGACTACATGAGACAAACATGAATGGGTTTCATAAGGATTAAGCTTGAATCAAGTTTCCTTGAGCTTTGATTAGTTGAATTATATCATTTCCTATCATTTACACCTATTTTCCTCATCTTAGATTCACGTTCTAACTGGTTTACAAGTTCATTGGATTGTCTCTTGTAGCAAGCTATAACCAATCCCCTTTTCTCATTCAGTTTCACAATAAACACTTGGTTTGACCCCCTTGATGTATTACAACACCTCTGGGAATTGATGATAAAACTTAGAAGTATGGAGACCTCACAAAGTTGTCCATAGATGCCTTTGTCAATTATTTTATGAGTGTTTTTTTCTTTAACTTAGGGTTTAGATTCTTTATTTCCAGTAAATGTTTTTTTTTTTTCATTCATTGCAAATAGCATATATGTGTGTGTCATTTTCTTTCCTGCAGTTCATTTATGCAAGTCACATATATGTGTGTACCGTTTCCTTTTTTGTAAAATGTACTTTCCTATAACATAGCTTAGTTAAAAAACTTAACTTCGTCTTTGTGCACCTAACCTTCACCCCAATATCTCCCACATGAATGAGAATTGAAAAAAGAAGAAAATAGTACTTGTTATACATACACTGTCAAACTCTCTTAAGTTTGTACGAACCTTGGGTTGGTAATTAAGCTTGAAAACCTTAGAGGTTGCATCACTTTTGCTGTAATACCGAGGGCCTTCAACAACTGTCTGATCCCCATTCAAATATTTAACAATGAACCGATCCAACCAAATTTAACAATTAGAGCGATATATGTCAATTGAGAAACTAACAATAGATTTGCACTCAGACTAGGCATATTATAAACATTTATTATATTTCCATGTCAACATGGAACATTACCATGATCAACAATGCTGAGAGCAAAATCATCCATCAAACAGATATTTTGTTGAACAATCTTATCCAAGGAGGAAAATAAAGGATAATCCTTTGAAATATGATGAGTGCACCGAAAATTGATGACCCGTTCATTCTATGAAGTGTGAGCATGTTGTGCTTAAGTTTTGACTAAAAAAACCAAGTTTTCTATAGGTCAACTAGTCAATTTCTCAACTGACAAGTTCTCAAGCATTTTAACTTAATGTTCCAAGTCATCTTTCACCTTGAAATAGGTTTTCTTTGCATCTCATGTATTTTGATAGTAGTGACATGTTTTCTTGTTTCGATTTTTCTTCGTTGATTAAGACATATCATGTTTTATTTGAGTTTTCGAGGTCGAGACACTCAGGTTGATTTCAACCTTCCTTCTATATTAATATGTCCTTTCTTATGAGTATAGAAACATGCCGCTTACTACTAAGCCTCCCTTCATCAAGCAACCTTTGTTGGTCCTTGATCAACAAATCATTTTACTATTGAAGGTGTAATCCTTACCATCTTCTTTGCACAAACTCTAGTTGGTGGGTAAATGTTTTCCAAACACGCGAAGGGATGGTAGGGACTTTTGGGATGGCTCTATGGTTAGGGTTTCAGCCAAGATGATTAGGGCGGAAAGCTCTGAAACTTGAATGTGCATGGGGCTAGGCTATTCAGTAATGATTTGGAATGGGGGAAGCAAACAAGTAAAGAATGTTATGCCTTATGCTTTTGATTGAGGTAGTAGGTCTACACGAATTTCATACAAATATTTTTGGTAGGTTATTCATGGACTATCAGGTTTCGCCCTCTGCCCTCAACTATCCTTGTCAACTAGGAGCATCGCCGACAGGATCAGTAGACAGGCTAGTCACCAGGATGACATAGTAAAGAGTTTTCTCATGCATGATCCTGAGCTAGTAGATTATGAATTGACACCTATAAGCAAATCACAAATTTGGGTCTTCACTCTAGAGTTAAGGTGAATATGGAGACTACTAATAGAGGTATACAAGCCTCTAACAAGAATAAGGAAATCTTCAAGCCTGACAAAGAACCTTGGGAGATGCCATCGTATGGCTCAGTTTCTCCTCACTAGGGGGAGGTTCCAAATGGGCATTCCTAGGAGGAAACACTAACATGGGTTTGAGAGAAGGAATAACAGACCCCATGCTAGAAGCGAGAACATGGACATCTAAAGGAGTATGGGAGAAAGCACAGGAGTTTCCTTAAATCAAGGTGGACCCTCTCATGGAAAATAACTTGCCAAGGAATATCTTCCACGCTCTCTCTTATTTCTTGTCTGCACCTCATGTGGAGGAGGGTTTCATAACTATCAAAGTGTCCACCATATGCACTATCCCTAATGAACCTTCACCTCATCAATCCACTAGCGGCCTAATACGAGACTTCCTCGCTTTGGATATAGAAAATGATATCTCTACTGAAGTTGAGAAAGGTACTAAAGATTAGGGAGACTCAAACTCGTCCTCCTCTAACAGAAAGAATTTCGATGGTAGCAGGAAGAAGGGGTCTAAGAAGTAGAAACCCAACCTCAAAAAATTCTCGTATGATGCCAAACTTTTGCTAGTTTTAGGAAAGGATGTGCTCATACATCATGCACTAGATATGGCTGAAAAATCACTTGTGGTTCGACCAAGAGGAAGACAATTCAATATGGATTTTATCAAGGCATGGGTTACACAGGAGATATCACCGAGATTTCAACACACTCCAAAGGTCACACTTTTAACAAAAGGGTGAATACATTTGAATTTTTAGACCGCTGAGGAGGCTTCTCACATCAAGCAAAAGGTATGATACATTGACAAAACCACCTTCCTATTCAACTTTTCAACTCTCGTCTTCAATGAGGAAAGGAAAAGAATGGATGAAATACCCATATGGGTTAGAATTCTGACATTACTTACAAATTTCTAGGATTCAAGGGTTTTAGAAATTCTTTAGGAAAATACTTGGACTACGACTCCTTTTACATAAGGTTTAGCACCAAGAAAGTCACTTGTACACTAGTGCTAATGGACCTCCGAAAAGGGTTTCCGCAAAACATAGACATTGGTCAAGGTCTGTGCAACCTCCAAATGATGGACTATGAGGGGGTCCAAAATATGGGCACCTAGTAAAAAATGGTGACCTTCCTTTCCATGGAAGAGCACAAAAAACTCATACAAAGAGGGAATGTGCATGCTCACGGGGCTTGGATCTAATGTCAATATCACATTTGAAGTATCAAACAACTCATAAAGAATCAAATTTTCAAAGTTCGAGTAACTCAATGAAGGATGGCTCTGAGATAACCTCTCATCCCAATAAGAAGGATGCACCCCCAGGAGGTAACAAACTTCTCTCTTCTCACTTCTCTCTTTACTATGAGACTATTCTAATATCATTTGTACACTCCACTTATTGTTTAAATTATATATGCATTCCCTATCCCATGTCTAGTCCTAGCCCATCCATATCTATGGTCATACCCCCTCTCTCCCCTGGCCTTCGTCTAAGCAAACCTGCACTTGATGGCTTCTCTTTCCCAGCAATACCAACATCTTTTTTCTCCTAAGAAATTCCAAGATTGGAAATATTATCTATAACCTTTTCTCCCAATCTATTGTGATCTCCCACGAGGGAATGCCTATGCCTCTAGTGAAGCTTCACATCTCTTCCAATGAAATGAGGGAGAGGGGGTAAAAAATCCACCCTTATGAAGGAAATGCAACAAGATCATGAGGACCTTGTCATGGGGAAATGAAAAACCATCCAAGGGACCATTAGAGTGAGAAAATCTCTAGTTGGGGTTTACAAATCAAGATCCTATACCTAAACTATCGAGGGCTAGCATGCCCCTCTATAAAGCATGCTCTAAAGTGGTGACATTAATTCCCCAAATTCGATATTGTTGCGAGAAACCTTATGCCAGGGAGATGTAATTGTTTAATGTCTGGAATCTATTTTATTCAGATGGTCCTTCATCGGGCTATATGCTCATGACAAGTCTAGTTGTCTAGCGCTATGATGGAGGAGGAGGGTTCTTCAAGCAAAAAACACTTGGGAAATGGAGCTAGGCTTTGGGGATTATAGTTTTCTCTAAAGAGCTAGGCACTGTACTATCCATCCTAAACATTTACGACTACCCCTCAAACCACATAGAGTTTTGGCATTACCTTTTTGGCTATGCTTTGCTTCAGTCCAACAATCTCATCTTAGGGTGCGATCTCAACTTTTCACTAGGTGCAACAAAATTTTGGGGCCCAAAATCGAGATCAAACCCCCTCACAAATTATTTCCAAAACAAAATTGACAAAAGTCCCTTGGTGGAAATCGATATCATCAAAATATGCACCACATGGAGGAATCATAAATCAGGGGAGGAACGTATAGCAAAATTATTAGACAGATTCCTTACCACTAAGGACCTCCTAGAAATGTTTTAGCTAATGAGGCCCAGATGGGAATCAAACCACTCCCCAATATTCTTGGAAATCAAGGGTGCTCAAAGGAAACCTGCAAGCCCCCTTAAAATGAACTCGACCTATTTAAAAAATGAACAGTTTATAAACCTAGTCAGATCCCACAAGAAGATCTTCAACCCTCAGGAAAACAATCTTGTTGCCTTTTAATTTGAATAAAACATTAACATGATTAAACTCAAATATAAGGAATGGGCCAAATTGAAAAAGCAGGAATATCTGAGGGAGTTGGAAGACATTGAGACACAACGTAAGTCTACATCTTAAAAGGAATACGAAGGTTTTAAATCAGAAGAGGCTAAGACATAACTAATCATACTTGAAAAAAGAAGGAAGGAACCTTTGAAGGAAAAAGAAAAAAAAAGGAGACTGAAAATTTGGGCTATATAGTTGGAATGCAATGACAAAAAAAAAATTCTTCCCGCTCATGCCAAGGGAAAAAAAATGTTCAACACTATACAAAGTATAAAATATGGGGAAGGCAGAGTTGTTGAAAACTTCAAAGATCTTGTAAACCTAAAGGACTCCCACTTTCAAATCTTCAAATCCCCTAAAGAAGTTTCCATTGTTGAGGTAATTAGAATTGCAATGCTCTTCCCTAGATTTATGGATGAAGATGAAAACAAAGGCCGAATGGACAAAGCATCCAAGGAAGAACTCAAAACAATGCTTCATAAGTTTCAAAGGGATAAAATCCCTGGGCTAGATGGATGGACTATTGAATTCTTCCTAGACTCATACGATATTCTTGGGACCAACCAACTTTATCATTGAGAAGACTATAAGGGAATGAAAAATTCTTCCCACCTTCAACACTGCCATCATATCCCCCATCCCTAAATCGGATGCCCCTGTCTCCTTTGATGATTTAAGGCCTATCTCTCTATGCAATGTGATATATTAATTGAATTTTAAGCTTATTACCCTCAGGTTGAATCCCATCCTTTCACGAGCCATCTCAAATGAATAATTTTCATTCTTACCTAGTAGGCAAATCCATGAGGCAATCAAGGTGTTGAAGTTGTAACTGTTGGGTCGTGGAAAAGGGATGTTTTTCCTCCTTATTTACTTGATTCATAATATGGTTTTCATGAATTTGCTCTCGTCTTGAACATGTTATCGAAGAAAAGGCAGTGAAAAGCGAAGTTGAACACGTTACAAAATTTTAGCATTAAAAGCCTAAGTTTTCGCTTGCATATGTGCATGAAGACTGGATTGGAAAATTGTTGTTCCTTTGGATAAGACAATAGTTCCAAGAGAGGAAGATGTTGTTATTTCAGCTGTGCGAGCCAAGCTAAAGGTAGGAGGAAAAACATAGAATTGACGTGGAAAATCCAACTATTCAGCCGAGTTATCCTGAGGATCTTCTGATCCTCAAGATAAGCTCCAATTTGCTAGCATTTCATAGAGAATATATAACGCTAGCAGATGAAAAGGGATTTTAATTTTTAATCATTGTTAATTGCTAGCAGGACTGTGGATGCAGATTCAACCTTAAAGGTTGTAGTGATTTTGTAATTTATTTTTGACAGTCAATGAAGAACTTGGAGTTTTCACATTAAATCTGTGCATTGAGTTTCTATAGCAGTTCCTTCTAGAGGCTTTAGGCCCGGTCGCTGGAAGATCTACTACTCATTTGTATTATGTTAATTACTCTTTTCTGTCAAGATTTATGTTTATGTTCCTTCCACAGTTTGAGATAGATTAAGTTTTACATCTTAGTTAATGTAATTTTCATAATTCATAGTGAACTAAGTCTTGCATTTGATTATCGTTTTCTCTCTGCATACGCTTTTTGCGATTACAAAAATTGTTATTTCTAGCTTTGGATGCTCCTTGTCATTAGCATAATTTGAGCAGTTCTTTCAATACGTGCGGATTGATTATTCAGTTTGATTTCTTTTTGGCATTTAGAATGATAGATTGAGATCTTTGTCTGAAAGTAGTTTGCAATTGATTCATATTTCCATTTTTTTGTTTGTTAAGCTTGGCAAGAACTTTCATTTTCTATTCATAATAGCCAAATTTACACCACATAGATTGGCTAGGTGGTCTCAACTTGCCCAATGGGAAACCAATTCTATTGGCCTCCTATCCTCATTGTAAACCATCCAAAAACAATAAAGTTTCAATCTCTCTAGCCAAGTTATATACGTCTATTTTTCATGACTAAACCCTATATTTCTATCTATACATATACTTGCATGCCTAAAAGTAAATGCTAACCACATATATAACAAAAGTAAACATAAGAAACTAACTAGCCCTTCTTCTCCTCCGAGGCCAATTCCACTATCGCGGGATCCTTAACAGTTGCTCCAGGCATCTTGGACAGTTCTAGGATGCATGGAATGTGTCTTTCGATTCTATCCAGCCTAATATCCTGCTTATGGAGTTGGAATTGAATTTTCTGCAGATCTTGTTTGTAGCTCGACATACCTTGGAGAGAGACCACCATACCCACTGAGATCTGTTCCATGGCCTTACCCAACAGGGTTTTCATTAGCCAGTAGAGGTACAATGTCTGCTTAAATTGCATTATCCTACCTCTGGTGTTTCGAGGATCCAGGACGAGTGTCCTCCAATTTTCCATATCCTCCTCCGTCTCACTGGCCTGCCTAATTTCCTCTTCTCATTCCTCTAACAGATTCTAAATGCCTTCATCTATGCCCTCATAATACGCCTCAACAACTTCACTGATAAGATGCTCTACCGATTTCCTCCATTTGGGGGGCTCTGACGTGCTCAGGTCCTTATCCTTTCTGGGCTCCTGGCCTTGTCTTCCACATCCATGACCTCTCGCAGGCCGAGCCATGTTAATGATGCCCAAAACCTGTTCACAACAAGAATTTGTTAACGAAAAACAATTTGACATACTATGGCATTGTTTGCTTCCTTGAATTGAATTATCGATGTCGTCAGCCTCCCCATGCTTCTCCATTTTCCTTTTACTATCAGTACCGGATCCATAACGAGCGGTGATCCAGTCATTAGAAAGGATCGGTCTCCAAATCCCTTATGTCATCTCACACCTCCACGCCTAGTGCCTCTCATACGCCATAAGGTTGGCAATCCTTGGCCAAGGCCATGGAAGTGAGCCCAACCTCAGACTGATAGGTTGTCGTCTATGAATTAAAACCCCTTTCCCCTCTGCCCAGTAAACTAGAGAAATACCACTATCATTTTCATACCTGACGTCCCCCTGAAGGGCCCTAGCAATTCTCTTAACATAGGAATTTCTCACAATACCCTAGCAATTGCAGTAGTTTCAGCAGCAGAGCCAAGCTCCTATATAATATATTAACTAACCCTCACTTCCCTCAACATCAGACTCATAGCCTCTACCTACCAGACCCCATCGACCAGCCCCACTCAACCCTCAACATGTTGTACCCAAGTTCCCATTACCAAACAACGCAAGGTCAATACAACCAAAGGTAGAGTCGATACCCAACAAATGCAATACATAGACGCATAGCCAAACCATTGCAGCCAGTTGTCTCCTCCACTTCCCCAATCATTTCCCCCAATTACCACTCCCATTTATCCCCCTCTCCCCCCAGCAGAAACCCAACCAGGTCGTCATTGCAAAGGAGGCGAAGAGCCAAGAAACATACCCATTACTGATTGTAGGTTGTCTCCAAACTTGATGCTGCGGATGTCAAAGCCCTCCCTTTCCCCTATTCCAGCTCCTTCATCCGCAAGCAAACTTTCCAGCCTTACCCACCTGTCTGCCCTTTGCTTCTATAAATCCTGCCCTTCCGCTTCGTCTCTGCCACCTTTCCCACCACCCTTGCATGCACTCATGCCAAGGGCCACCGCACCCATTGCTTTGAGCATGTTGGGGGTGGTGGTACGTAAATCATATGTACGCCTCATTACTTTCCACAGGAATATCCAACCACCGGCACGCACCTCGATCAGGGTGATTCATCTTTCCAATTTTGAATTGTAGAACAATTTCTATTTTGCATTTGAATTTCTAGAGTTAATGAGTTGTTGATCAATTGTTTATTTCTGCAATGATTAGTTAGTCTTTAGGATTAATTACCTGCATTCCAATCTCTGATTGTTACTGCACAGACAATGCTAACAATCTCGAAATCGAAGTACGAATCCCAGGTTGACATATTAATGAAGGATTAAGATTGATTTATAAAGTCATCTTAGTGCACCAACATTTTGGTGTTGTTGTTTTGTTAGGATAATAGTTAAATTGTATCTCTAAAGAGAATTGGGTATTGAAGACGAGAGGTAAGAACCTGCGTACATAGCAAGAACAAATCTTGTTCGTAGTGCACGCTCTCAGTAGATACAAAGAGGTTGTGTAGGTATGAATGATTAGGAGAATAAAGAAACCAATAGATCAGAAATCAGTACCAAAAACCACCAAATCCCAGGGATCAACGGCCCTTGGGAGACCGACCTTTATAGACGAAATCATTCAGAGAGCTAAATATCAGGTGTCAGTAGGACCCCATATAGTATTTGGAAAGGGCTCTACTTTAGTCCCTCAAGCAGCAGAATCACCAACTGCAACTTACGCCGAGATCCATAGCACAACTGAAGAATCTATGCAGAGTTTTCAAAACAAAAATAATCTACACTCTAGTCCTTCACAAGAGGGAAAGTCATGTAATTGGGATCTCCTTTGACCCTGGCTGAAAAAGAAGTACCTGATATCCCAGATCTAAGTAGTGCAGTAAAGCCCCTTCAAATTTTGAATACTCCTTCCGCCCATTTAACACCCCCTGACCAAGAAATCCCTGAAGGTTATTGGCACATATTTGATCAAATGGAAAATCAACCACCTCAAGGTCAGACCTCGACGTTGGAATATCCTATCATCGACCTAGTAGCCAATGCCCCGATGAAGGCTATTCCTTTACTAAAAGTCCCAACCTTTCACGGGATGATCTTAGAGGATCCAAATGATTTTCTATTTGAGTTTGATCTCCTGTGTAGAGGATACAACTACACCACCGATCCTCAAAAATTAAAGTTATGTCAAGTTATGGTATGTTCTATGCTTATAGTAGTTTACTTCTTTTTATTATTACTATCCACAGATTAGCAATCACATATGCATAAAGTAAGGTGCAGATAGAACATTAAATGATTGACAGAAAGCAAGCCAAGACAAGAGACACAAGATGTGGCGGCTAACCAGGGACAAACCCCACAATGTGTGGGTAAACCCTTTGATCAAATATTATTTTATCTTCAATAATTCAGCAGAGAGAAATAGTACAATAAATCTGATTTATATCAATAGTAGCAAACCCTAGATCAACAACATCAGCATTAGCGGCTTCATCATCAAAACTAGGGCAATCGATATCTCACAAACTGACCATCAGATCGGCTTGATTCCACCACCAAAAGTTGCGGCTTTTAGAGGAGGTTCAAATGAACCTACAATGCAATTCATATGAGGAGATCTTCTGGTCCACGCAGGTCAAACTTTACTTCTGCAGTTGCAGCGTCAGTTTTAGCAGCTTCCTTCAAACTAGGGCAGTCGATATCTCGCTAACTGTCCGTCGGATCGACTTGATTCCACCACCAAAAGTTGTGACTTTGAGAGGAGGTTCAGATGAACCTACAACACAGTTCAAATGAGGAGATCTTCTAGTCCACGCAGGTCAAAGTTTACTTCTGCAGTTGCAGCTTCAGCTACAACAACTTCCTTCAAACTAGGGCAGTCGATATCTCGCAAACCGTCTGTCCGATCGACTTGATTCCACCACCAAAAGTTGTGGATTTCAGAGGAGGTTCAGATGAACCTACAACATAGTTTAGATGAGGAGATATTCTGGTCCACTCAGGTCAAACTTTACTTTTGCAGTTGCAGCTTCAATTGCAGCAGCTTTCAGCTTCACATGTGTGAGAGAGAGACCTTTTTCTGCGCAATAGAGAAGAGACTCTTTTCTATACGGTAGAGAGAGAGATGTGATGAGATGAGTGAGTGCAAATGAGGAAAATTCCTCCTGTATTTATTCACAACTGTTGATGTTTGAATAGATGCGACTGTTGGGCTTCTGAGCCTACATGAGTTGTAGGTCGGCTTGATAATAATTCCATAATCAAAATAAATTCATATCTCCATGAATACTTATCAGAATCGGATGATCTTTAGATCAATCCTACACCTCTTGATGAGAGGAATCTAATGAAAATATTATCAGCCATGAATAAGATGACCCACATGAATTTTGGCCCTAGTTTATAATTTTTACACTCCCTCTCAACTAGGGAGAACTTCATCTGTAATTTGTCTGTCGGTCGCTACTATTCATCCATCAAATGCACTGCCCTGTACACCCTGACCCTTGCCCTGCTCTGCTCTATTCTCCTATTTTGCTTTGTCTTGTTTTGCTCTACTTTTGTTGTAGGTTTTAACCCCGTACAGAAATTACCTGCATACGAATTCTAAATCACAGGAAAAATAAAAATGCGAGAGCATAACACATAAAACACGTATACACAGAGATT